>VCJN01000950.1:0-67323 GCA_006384855.1 Tetraselmis striata
CTCCGGACGGCCAGCCCCCATACCCCCGCGAGGACGCCTCACCGGCGAGTATCGGCACGTGCTGCCGGGCTGGGCGTCGACGCCACGTATCCCCGTGGCAGGACCTGGAGCAGCTCAGCAACATTGGCGTGTGGACGCGCGTTACAGCGCTGCTGGACAGCTGGGCGGACGGCTGCCGGCGACCGGAGTTGAACGCGCGCGCGGCGTGTCGCGCCTGGGCGGCCGCCCTGCCGGTGGTGGCGATGGAGACGGTGAGCGACGAGCTGCACTGCAGTGGGGCGATCATGGGCGGGTCGCTCTGCGCGGAAGCGGGGCTGTGCCTCTGCAAGTTGGTACACTTCTCGGAGGGCCTCTCGACCCTTCGCATCGAATCGCTCGAGCTCCCCGCACGCCCGGCGGTGGCGCTCGCCGCCGTGGCGCGCCTGCCGGCCCTCACCAGCCTAGGCCTCAGCCTCTCGCCGGGCCGCGACGATGCGCAGCTGCGTGGGCTCGGCTTCCCGTCCGGTCTCACATCGCTGCGGCTGCACGGCGCGGGCGCGGACGCCCTGGAGGCCGCCGCGCGGCTCCCGCGCCTGGCTGCTCTCGCGGCCTTTGCTTCCCCAGCGTTCTCTGCGGACGGTGGCATCAGCTTGCCCACCATCGCACCGTTGGCCAGCGCTGCCGCGAGCTTGTGCTCCCTGACCGTGGAGTGGTCGCCCTCCTGGGGCGAGGCCTCGTATGACGCCCTGGCGGGGCTGACCAGCCTGGAACACGCCGACCTGCGCGGCTTCTCTCCGCGCGCTCTGCGCGCACTGGGCAGCCTCCCAAGCCTCGCCCGCCTCGAGCTGTCTCTCGACTACGGGGAGCTGGACGATCCGATGGCCGACGAACTAGGCCCACTGACCGTGCCACCCGTGCTCGAGACCCTCGAGCTGGAGGTCATGCACGGCTCCGCGGGGCAGGTCGGCCGCTTGCTGCGGGTGCTGTCGCCGCTGTCACCCGCGCTGCGCGTCGCGGAGCTGACCAATTGCCAACTCGACGACGCGGCGGCAGCGTCCCTGGGCACGTTCTCGGCGCTGAGGTGCCTGCATTTGGAGGGCTGCGACGCGCCAGAGACGTTGCTGGCCCGGCTGGCGCCCCTGCGCAGCCTCGCCTTGCTCGAGCTGGGCTCCGTACGCCTGAGCGAAGAGGGGCTTCGCCACCTTGCGAGCGCTCGGCTTCCGGCTCTCGTCCGACTTGGCGGCCTCACCCTCGACCCGCACCGATGCGACCCCGATTGCCTCGCGTCCGCTGTGTCCGATGCGGTCGACACCCTTCCTTTGCTCCGCCACCTACAGGTCAGACTGTGCTGCGAGGCGCTTATTGCCGACCCCGATGATCCTCTAACCGCTGCCTTCGCTGAACGCCTTGCAGCGCACACAGCACGCCGGTACCCGCACGTGCATTTAGAGCTCTCCGCTAGCCCCTGAGCTGCTCTGGATTTCAAGCCAGCTGCGCGCGCATACCCGCGCCGCGTTTATTGGTTGCTGTATGGGCACGTCTCCGTCCCATAGGACTCCACCTGTACCAATAGTTGTACGCATAGCCAATCGACGTTGTCGAGTTGTACCCCTTGTATCAGCAGTGTAACAGTAGCCACAATGCATCAGTGGTCCAAATGCGCACCGAAACAATCTAATAAATCAACACTTTTCTCAAAGCACATGTGTACCTGTTCTACTCGTGCAATGCCACTGTGTGTCGACCTTTCCTAGGTGATTTCAATCGATGTGCACAGGCCGGAAGCCGCAGCCCACCCATCCACCAGCCCCGCCCGCATTCATCCTGGCCGTCCATCACATGCCCGTCGGATAGCTGCATGTCTTGACAATAAGGCTCTTGCTTCACGTTGCAGAAAGAGGGCGCCAAGAGCGAGTACGTTTAGCAGCCAGAGGCCAATTTGCGCATCCTTTGCCTCTTGCGTCTCGTGGAGTCTTATGTAGTGTACAATGTGCCACAATCAGTTTCGAAGTCACGAAGATCGTCACATACCCTCTGCTTGTGATTCGGCAGTTCACTCTTA
The DNA here is from genome assembly GCA_006384855.1 of Tetraselmis striata. Taxonomy (NCBI): domain Eukaryota; kingdom Viridiplantae; phylum Chlorophyta; class Chlorodendrophyceae; order Chlorodendrales; family Chlorodendraceae; genus Tetraselmis; species Tetraselmis striata. Next base: position 2,042 of record VCJN01000950.1, read on the forward strand.
AAACGATGCTGTGGTCTGTTAGCACTCATTACTGATTGCCCCTGCCATTTCCTACATATTTCGAATTGATTCCCCATGTGCACACTGGGCGTAGATGACTGCCCCCGCTATGACATGTTACACCATATGAGTATTTGCTGCTCCTCGGTCTGGGTACTGTGGGCTCTGCTGATGGGGAAGGGGTAGGCGGGGAGGGGCCGTGCGCTGGGGGCGCTCGAGCTGCAAATAGCCTGGTAGCGGGCGGCGACTACGGTAGGGGGGACTGGCCCGGAGTGTATGAGGTTAAAAGGCACAAGGAATCCCTGGTCAGAGAAATAGGGTAAGGGTTAGGGACGGGAAGGGGGGGGGGGTTACATGCAGAAAACCCATGGGGGGTTACAAAGTCGAAAAGGATAATACAGAGGAGACGGGTCCTGCGCCCAACAGATGAGGGGCTTGGCCTTCAGAGGGCTACATGCTACGTGCAATGCCCCCTCGGGCGCAGCAGACCCTATTTTGATTCGTATGGCCGGGCCGTGAGGCAGCTGGCCGGTGCAGTTGGAAAACTGACATAAATAGGGCTTTAAGAAATTTCAAATTTTATTTCGAATTCTTTTATGATCATTTGTACCCTAAACCCTGTAGGAGAGTGATGGGTGGGAACGCATGTTGTCCCGTGGCCCCCTTCCTCCCCTCATGTCCGCTATCTCGTGCCAACGGCTAACCCATCCACCCTGAGATATCATCAAGCGTTGCATCCGATCGCAAGGTTTCATCAGGGCGGCACGATGCGCCCAGCCAGCGAGCTAGTCTGCGAGGGGTTAGTGATGTTGATGTTGCAAATGCTACAGAGTGAGTATCTACAGGGAGGAACATGTGAGACAGCGGAGACATCGACGACCGAGCGGAAACTGGTCTCCCGCGCAGCTGGTGGAACGCCCCAACTACCAATTGCAGCACACCCGCAGCCATTTTGCAAAACTGTTTTACATTGGGGAGGGGGGGGGGGGGGGGGGGGGGGCAGATTTTGTCATGAACGTTTGGCATGGCGGCACCACGTAATCATCCGGCGGGGGCAAAGCCCCAATGATCCACAACGTTTCTCTTTGTAGCGAGCTGAGTTTGCACGACAGATACAATCAGCAGATACAATAAGCAGAATGCAAGTAACGCAATACAAAATTGAAAGCGGTGGCGAGGGGGGGCTGTCGGCAACGTCCCACTGAGCAGGTTCTATGGTGTGCTCTGGAGACCCTGAGAAAGCAGTAGCTAATAACCGGCAAAACATTATGGTACATCCCACAGGTCATGCGTATCCCGCGTCCTAACCTCATTCCTCTAGGTGCCTGCTAATACGGTGCATCCCTTGTCCGCTCGGTAGAGCGGTCGTCTCGTATGTGAGAGACCCGGGTTCGATTCCTGGCCGATGTATTTCGGCAACATCGTCCCGGCGTGTCCCGGGTTTACGCGGTTGATGCATTAGCCCTTCGGGGTTCGAATGAGGTAATGGTCTATGGGCTATGCCAGGCCTACACTACGACTGCAGTTGGGGCACGAGGTCAAGTGCTGGGGCGGCTTCGGCCGATGTCCCGGGGCGAACTTTACTTTTAGGGGAAAAAGTGAGGGGGGCGGGGGGTAGGCTGCTGGCGTCGTCGTCAGGTGATGTTCACTATACCGCACAGGCTGCTCATCTATGAACTAGCCTCCAGGCGCTCAGCTCTGCGCGGTGCAGCTGGGCGAGTCTTCGCTGTGGCACTGTAGCAGCGACCCTGTGGTGAACCCCATTCTGCTGCTCAGGCTCGAGAGGGTCATGCAAGGCGCGACCATATTAGAAAGGGTGTGAACAGAGGGATGAGAGGGATTTCTCATCTGAGAGGACTGCGGCACGAGGTGCGGGCAGGAAGCCATGTTGCACTCACATTGGCGCTGCAATGGAGCATGTGGCAATAGGAATGGAAGAGGCGGCGGGGAGTGGGAGGTGGGGGGGGGGGGGGGGGGGATCTCACACCCCCATCCTTTGGGCATCACTGTTTCCTGCCCTGCCCTGCGTGAAGAGTGCCGCATGTGACTGACCGTGTGTGTGTGTGTGTGTACGCATTGCCCCACTGCTGCTGCCCACAATGTGATGTGCGAGTAGAAGCTAGCCAAACCGCCAGCAGGTGCGACTATCCCGCTTGTACTCGGCGAGCAGTTTGCACCTGGCTGAATAGGCGAACCCCCAATTCCAGACGAGGCGGAGGAGGGGCGGAGGGGGGGGGGGGGGGGGGGATTCCCAGGCTGCCCTGTGCACGGCCAATGATGGTAGCGCTCACGGGGCATGAGTGGTTCGGTGGCAGAGCTTAGTGTTACAGTGCGCTAGGCAGAAGGTGACACGGGAATCAATGGGGGGTGAGGGGAGGAGAAGGGGGGACTAGGCTAGATGTATCCGAGGAACGCGCAGGTGACGGCCAGCAGCGAGATGACGAGGATGATGTTGAAGAAATAGTTGCTCCCCATCGGCTGCGGCAAGGGGGGAGGGGAGGAGTCGCATTTGGACGTCAGGCACAAGAAAGAAATGGGATCTCGGACGAGCTGGCCTGCTTTGCCTGGAGTTTATTCTGGTACGATAAAGAGTGTTGGGGGGCGGGGGGGGAGGGGGGGGGGGGGGGGGCACCTTGTTGGGGCTCCCACCCAGGCCATAGTACTCTGCGCGCAGCTTTGCCTTCTGTTCCTGTCAATACCGGGGAGTACATGGATGTCAGCATGGTGAGGTTGGCATAGTGTGTGCAGGTGCGTGCATTTCGATGTGGGTAAGGATGTGCATATGGATGTATCAAGCCGGGGGGGGTGGGGGGGGGGGGGGGGGGGTACCTCGGACATCGACGACCGATTTGGGCTGCCGAAGCCCGCCTACAACCAATCGGCAGCACACAGCCGTCAGGGTCGACACGAGATGGGGGACATAAGTTGAACGCGGGGAGATTGGGGTGAGGAAATGTAGCAGCGAGCTTATGCAGGTGGGCCGGAGGGGGGGGGCGCACGTCCTCCTGCTCGTCGGCGTAGATGGTTTTGGGTTTCTCCTCCTTGTCCTCCCCCTCCGCGCGCACTGTCATCCGGCTCGCCCTACGCCGACGACACGGGCGTTCCAGGTCAGCGGAGCACCGTGTATTCATCAATGCGTACTACCAGGTCGTGAAACTAAGCCGGGGGGGGGCGGGGGGGGGGGGGGGGGGGGGGGGGGGGGGCTCACCGGGAGGGCGGGCGGGCGGCGAGCGGCATCGGCACGGCGAGGCGGGCCGCATGGGGGCGGATCGCTGGCCGAGAGACACCGCTCCCGAACAGGCCGACCGGCGACATGCACATGGCGCTCATGGTAGCTAGTAGGCGGTGCTAGAGGTTCACTGAGTGGGCTTGAGTGACTGGCGGGACGGCTGTGGTCATGTAGCGAAGGGAATGGCGAATCGCGATCGTAAATACCTGAGACGCTGGTCGAAGGAATATAATATATCTGCAGCCCCGAAGCACAGCAGGTGGGTTGGCGCAGGCAGCACCGGAAGGATTCCTCGGGGGCATAGGGCAACCGCGGATAAGCATTTCCGGTGTACGTTATACAGAATTCAACTATTGAAATCGGGTTACAGCGCAGCAGCACACTCGGCTCTTGTGGCGGCAGTTCTTGCTCGCAGCGAGCGCCACGACACAACCCTTCACAGCATCTGGGCAGTATTTAAGATTTTGGCAGCAACTCCTACATCGTGGCGCCTCAATTGCCTTGAAACGACGACAGCCTGCCGCTGACTGTAGATCGCTACACCACGTCAGGGAATCGACGCCGCGATGATATGCTGATCAACTCGTGATGCACAAGTCGCCGAAACCAGCGAAACTTGGCATGCAGACCTGTTGCATTTCGCATGTTCAGGTCAACAAGGCTCCCCTTTGTGCCAAGGACAGCCTGCGTCTGCCACCCCGTTCAGCATCTAGACCCTTTCCTTCCCGATGGCGATATACGCCGCACCTCTTGCCGCCGCGCGCGCCGCCGCTCTCACGCCGCGACGCGTCGTCGGCAGCGCGCAGCAGCGTGGCGCCCAGCCACTCCGCAGCGGCAGGTGCGCCCAGCCTATCAACCCTATGGCGCGGATCGACCGCCCCCTCCCCCACCCCCGACCCTTTTCCGTGGACTGCCGCCACCGATCACTCCACTGCGGCTACATGTATGCGCTGCAGCTGAGTTCCTCGTGACTGTCGTCGATTGCCAGGGGTTGCCGCCCAGTCGCGGATTCTGGAGCGGGTGCCGGTGGCGTTGACACAGCACCTGCGACGGCACTTCAAGGGGGCCGCCGGGCTGCGCTGCTGGCGTCTGCGGCGCTCGTGCTCGCGCCCGCCGACGCCGCACGTGCCATCGGGTACGACACGACTCATGCCACACTTGTGTCACCAATTCCCCATACTGGTCCCCACGTAGTCTCTTCCCTATGTAGCCCTGCGCATCTCCCCTGCTTGTCCGCCATGGCACTGAGTGCGAAGGCAGCCACACTGCGCCCCAAATATGCGGACTCCCCTCCTCCCCAAGTGAGCTATGCCCTGAAAAAGAAGCGGAAATTCCTTTTTGCACATGGGAACCTCTGACCTCGGGCGTGTATGGGCTCTGCGCTTGGCGACTGATGCTTATTCAGCAAGGCCAAACTGGGGTCGGTGCTGAACCCACAGTGCCGCCGCATCGACTCAGGTTCAAGAAGGAGCTGAAGAAGAAAAAGATTCCGGCAGAGGACTACACCCCGTTGGACGATCAGCTCAGAATTTACGAGCTGGTTCAGGGCTCCGGCGAACCAATCAAGGCGTCTGATGTGGTGACGGTCAGCCCCCCCCCCCCCCCCCCTTCCCCTCTCTTACCCGCCTGCTCAAGCAATCTCACAGAATCACTGTGCGATGAGGCTCATCGCTGGCGGCTTCGTTACCTGCAGGTACACTATGATTGCTACTTCCGTGGCATCGACGTCGTGTCCAGCCGCTCCGCCCGACTGCTAGGCGGGAACCGCACCATCGCAGAGGTGTGCGCTCCGGGAGACAGCCTCCGCCTCCACTGCCCACGTCATCTGCACCGTGCTGGCGGCAGGGCCTGCTCCTGCCGGCAGGGGCTGCCCAGCTGAGAGTGCGTCCTGCGAACCCACGCCGCACAGCATAGCGCTTACGTGCCGCGATCCCACGCTGCCCAGCCGATTGATGTGGTGGCAGGCGGCAGCTTGCCCCGGGTCTCCAACAAGGCGACGTTCGACGAGCGCGCGGGCGGGCTCTTCACCGCGGGAGGCGGGCCCAAGCCGCCCCCAGCGCTGACCAATGCGGTCCTGGGGATGAAGGTCGGGGGAAAGGTGACAGCCGCTGCGTTAACACCGACTGCGGCCGTCGCGCTCACTTGCCGCGCTCGCTACAGGCTTAGCGCTCACCATTTGTTGGTCCCAGTTGCATGGAAGGGTAGAGACCGGCGGTGTGGATGCGTCACAGCATGTTAATCACGTCCCGCGTCGTCCTGCGCCAGTGCCTCCACACGCATGACGGCTAGGGATGAGTTTTTTTTTTTTTTGCGGGGGGGGGGGGGGGGGGAGAGAGGGGGGGAAGGCGGTCACTGCAGCGCTTCTTTCAGCAACTGCCTTTGAGTACATGCCAGTATTGTGAGCCCCCCCCCCCCCCCCCCCCCCCCCCCTTCTGCCTGCGCAGCGCTCCATCCTGGTCCCGGCGGAGCTTGCGTACGGTGCCAAGGGCGAGCTTGAGATCCCGCCTAACACTGACATTGAGCTGCAGGTGGAGGTGCTGGAGAAGAAGTCCTCCAAGTGAGGCGGGCCGGCATCTGTTATTGCCCGCTATAGTGCCCAAATTTTGACAGACCCGCTTTTTAAAGCAATCCATTAGCGCAGGAGTGTTGGACCCCCCTCTCTACCCCTAACCATCCAACCCTAAAACCTAAACCTACGTGGACGTTATTCTCCTGTCTTGCACCTCGCCCCTGCGCTCCCCCCCCCCCCCCCCCCTCCGCCTGCATGGAGCCTCCAGACCGCCATTGCCCCCCGGAGAGGCACCCTCGTGTGGCCGCAGATGTTCAATATTTCGCTGCTTCACCGGTATAACAAGGAGGGGGGTTGGGGGGGGCGGGGGGGGGGGGGGGGCAACATCCCCGCGACCTCCGGAACCCATTATTTTAAATACATAAAACTCTGTGGAGGAAAACAACAAATCGTCTATTATTCATCGGCACCGATCGGGTTGCTCCCTATCATGTGGCCTGGTGAGGCAGCTATCGGAAAGCGGACGAGCGCCGCGCAGATTTGGCACGCGCCACCGCCGCTGCCGAGCCGGGCCGCGCAGGAGCGGCACAGCGGCTGGCGGCCGCCGTCCTGGGGCGCGGCTGGTGACTCTTGGGCACTGGGCCCACGCGCTGCGCCGCCAGGTGCTCCATCAGCGCCAGCATGCGGTCGGCCTGCGGTTGTGCAGGGGAGTGGGGGTGAGAGGCAGCCGGAAAGAGACTGCACAGGCGACGGAAATGCTCCACATCATACGTTCATCTTGAAGAGCATGACTTCACCATGATGCAGTTGAGATGTTGCGGATACGGGTGCCGATTTACCTGTAAAAACCCGAATATTTGCTCCCAGAAGGGCTGTGCCGGCGGATTGTTCTTGTAGAAAGTGAGATATTCGCGGAGCTGTTATTATTAATAATATTTTGTAATGAGTTAGACGGTACAGGACGGTATACCGTTCCAGTACGCACAGAGGCCGCATGAATAAGCAATCATAAGCAACGCCGGCAGCATCGCAGAACCGTGCGGGCAAGCCTACGTGGGATGATTATAGCGTGCACACAGCGCCTAGAATAAACCCGTGGCGACAAATAGAGTGCTAAGGAGAATCGGATCTGCGGAATGCACATATCATTATTGATGAGCAGCAGTTCTGGTGATCGCCTGACAGGGGGTAGTACATTAATACATTCTGCTGCTGCTGCTGCCGGTATATACATACGGTAGTCGCTATACGCCGGTAGTATAGCGTCCATTGATGTAGTGGTAGTACATTAATACATTCTGCTGCTGCTGCAGCCGGTATATACATACGGTAGTTGCTATACGCCGGTAGTATAGCGTCCATTAATGTAGTGGTAGTACATTAATACATTCTGCGGGCATATACCTACGGTAGTCGCTATTTGCCGGTAGGGCAGGGCAGGTTCCTAAAATTATTCTCGATGGCGGGTGCCCATACTAAAACGCAAAAGGGCACGGCGGGTTCTTAAAAGACTTGTTCTTGTAAGTGCGTCGGCACCTGGAGAAAAGGGAACCCTTGTATTATTTGTAGGACGGCCGCTCAGATGGGAACAAACCCTCTGCAGACATCATGTGGCTTACGCGCATCGATGCAGTGTATTGCAGGCATCGAAACGGCACAGCACGGCTTTAAAGAGCGTGGTACCTTTGCACAAATCTAAAGTTGTGATAGGTCACAATGCAAATACAGACGATGCAATGGGTGAGTAAGAGTGCCGACTGATCTTCAATAAAAACCTCTATCACAGTACAACCGAAATGGAATTAGATGCGACCTGAAAGAATATTTGATATTGTTCGGCTACGCTGCTTACCAGATTTGACTCCTGGCAGTTGGGGCCGGCTCTTATCGGCAGTACTCTTATCACCGTGTCAGCACCCCTAGTCGATAAGTAAAGTCGATGCAGTTATAGGATTAATTTGTTGCGGAACTGATGGATTGATGGATTGATTAATGTGGTATTGATTAGCAATGCTGTGCTTCTGAAAGGTATCACTGTGCATCCAAGTTGCGGTATTGCAGCACTGTCACCCACGTGCACCTGATGAGTGGGGGAATCTGGTGGGCATGGAGGTCAGCAGGTGATGATACTAACTTCAGTGGAAGGGTTATGTGTGTGTGTGTGTGTGTGTGTGTGTGTGTGTGTGCGTGTGTGTGTGTGTGCGTGTGTGTGTCTGGGGGGGGGGGGGGGGGGAGGGGGGGGGGGGCGCACGTCGTCCTGGCGTATGAGCTCCTGGAAGAGCGCCGCCTGCAGCGCTGGCTTGACGCGCGAGCTACTATTATTGTCCGTAACGGCTCGAATGGAAGCGGTGTAGCGTCCCGCCCCCAGGGAAGCTAGGAAGCTGCGCTGCTCCGGGGGGGGCTCCTCGCCGCCGCTGTCGTCAGCCTCGCCGCCGCCGCCGCCGGCGTTCGGCTCCGCTGGCCGAGTGGCCAGCTGGAACGGCCCTTCGTCACCGCTGAGCTCGTCCACACTGTCGCTGTCGCTGGTGGTGCCGTCGGGGTACGCCCCGGTCATACTCGGCGCGTCGTTCGGAGCGCCTGCCTCGCCGCCGCTGCTTTCGTCGCCCGTGGAGCCTCCCTCGCGGAGTGCCTTGCCTTGGACGGACTGCGAGCCAGAGACGGTTGCCGCTAGCTCCTTCCCGCCGCGCCTCGACTTCGCAGTCGACGGCCTGGATGCCCGTCGCGGAGACGGCGGCGCTCGCTCCTCCGCCTCCGGCTCCTCCCCCTCCTCGTCGTCCTCGTCTTCGTCCTCGCCGAGCCCTGACGAGAAGCCACGCGAAGGCTGCTGATGCAGCTGGTCCTGCCCGTCTTCCCAAGGTATCACAATTAGCTCCTCGAACAAGGATAGCAGCCGCAGCACGTGGTCGTGCTCCGCCGGCGTGCGGCCCGTCGCGGCGGCCTCGCTGTCGATCTGCGCGACCAACCAGAAATCCGCGTCAAAGTGGCCCTATAGAGTTCCTGCAAGCTACCGCAAGCAACAGTAGCCGGGCTTCGGGGCGGCCGTCTGGATGTCGTCGGAATGTGGCTCGGCATGGCGCTACTAACGCACCCGCAAATTTCTGCCAGCCCCATGTGACCGTAAGCTGTCATTGGTTCAGGGTGGCAATTTTCATACGTTTGCGTTTTCTTGTATGATGGCGTCACTTGGCTTTACTGTGCGCCTGCGTTAAGACCGCACTTTCATAAATTATAATCCCTGTCTCTGACAATCACTCGGAAAGATAAGGATGCCTATGACGGATAGGCATCCATCGCGATATGGTCCACCCGATATACTCATGCTCCGGGGGGGAGGGGGGGGGGGGGGGGGGGGGGGGGGGGGGGGGGGGGGCACCTCGTGCTCCCGGCTGGCGCAACCCTTGTGCGAGGCGTCGGTGCTGTGGAAGCGGAACGCCACAGCGCCGCAGCATGGGTACGCGCCGTTGTTCTTGGAGCCAGCAAACACGGGCGGCCGCGGGTGGAACGTGCAGTGACGCGCCTCGCAGACGGGGAAGTGGCGGCCGCACGTGGTGCAGCGCATCGTCTGCACGTAGCCCCAGATGTGCCAGTATATCTCGCGCCACGAGTGCCCGCCCTTTCGCAGCTCCGCCAGGTACTTCTGGAAGCGCCAGCGCGGCTCGGGCGCGTGCAGCGCCACCACGTTGCCCCTGTGTGAGACCACGCCACCGGGTCTCAGCCCGTTTGCTTCCCTGGATGTGTTGGCAGCGGGCGGCTGACATGAACTGTGAACGGGGGGAGGGGGGGGGGAGGGGGGGTAACCTGTAGTCCACAACCGCCTTGGCAGATGGGCAAGACAGCTGCGTGCGGTGCGCTGCGGAGAACAGCAGCCCACACTGCGCGCACCTGCGATTGCCAGGCGGAGCCCGCTGAGTGTCGTCTAGACATGTTATAAAAGATATAATCGAAGGTAAACAGAGGGGGGAATTAATCAAACAAAGATATGTAGACGTCTTGCACAAATATTATAATATGTTTGTGTAACTGCGTGTGTGTAGTGTATGTCTACTGGTATGCTTCCACATGAAAGGGGGCTGATGCACGTGCCAGATTGTGGCGCTACACCCAGCACCAACAGAGAGGGGTCGGAAGAGAAGGAACTCGAGCCGGAAGGGCTGCTGACACCCTGGATCCCGGCACGGACGTGGGACCCCTAGGTGCCGCGAAGTACTGTGGAAAGATGCCGTCGATTGCGCAGCGCAATCCCTAAACACTGGGAAAGAGGAGATGGCTAGCCAACGAACACATTTCTGCAGACGGAAGAATGACAATTTCAAAGAAACTAATCAACCTCGCGTATACCATTCAATGGGATTCGCGGTCCAAAACGTAATGAATGGTTCGCAGCATCGATTCGGAATATCTGTAAAATAACAGCTGTGCATTCTGTTGATTCTGATATACTGCAATATGGTATGGCTAGGACGCGCCCAGCCCGGAGGCCTGGGGGTCGCTAAAGGGCATCACCCAACCCCAATTGGGTGCCTGGCTGTAACCCTAAGTATTTCAATATGTAGACAGTGCTTCTCTCCTTGCGCCAGGTCGGGGTGTGTGTATGTGTTTTGGGGGACGGGGGGGGGGGGGGGGGGGGGGGGGTAAATTAAAGTAAATAGTAAACCCAGAGTGCAGTAGCGGTAATGGTCAGCCCTGTTGTTTGGGGAGATAAGGGCCAAAGTGGGAGGGGATGGGGGCAGGGGGGGGGGGGGGGGGGGGGGACTTGCCGGACGAGCGTGGTGTGCATGGAGCGCAGCAGCAGCTCCACGCGGTGCTTGTACAGCCGGTTGACGAGCACCGCCGACTGCTGCGCGTGGTCGTCCGCCTTGTCCTCCCCGCCGCCGCATCGCTCCCACAGCGCCTCCAGCGCCTCCTCTGGCACCACACGCGCCATGGCTGTGTGGATGTCCTCGGCCAGGGAGCTCATGTCCAGCGGCAGCGCCGTCACCTTGCTGAAGTTCTGCCCGATGAAGTCCACGCACTCCCGCACCAGCTCGTCCATCTGGGCCGTGTGGGGCAGCACCCTGGCTGAGCACCCCCCCCCCCCCCCCCCCACCCACCCCGCTCTCCATCAGGTGAGGCATCGCACCTCCAGAAAGTGGGAGGAGATGAGCACCGGCAGGCAGTTGCCCAGGCCGAGCGAGGGCCGCTCCGGGCCCGGCTTCATCTTGGCGTATCGCAGCAGCCACGCAAAGACAGCGACATCGCAGTGCACGGAGATCTCCACGTCCTGATTTGGCGCCACGCGCTTGAGGTAGGCCTTGAAGTACCTGGAGGGGCAGAGGCGAAGCAAAGGCGCCGGCGAAGGAGGAGGGGGGGGGGGGGGGGGGGGGGGGGGGGGGGGGGGGGGGGGGGGTGTCAGCTCTGCCCCTTGCAAGACCGCGGCCGCGGGTATTACAATGTCCTGCGTGTCAATCCCTCTGCCACTACCGGCTGTGTGCCTGACCCTGCTGGACGTCTTGCCCCAGGCAGCAACTGAGGGCAGAAAAGTGGGGTGGGTGAAGTGTTCGGGTGTGTGTGTGTGTGTGTGTGGGGGGGGGGGGGGGGGGGGGGGGGGGGGGCACCTACAAACTGGTTAAACTGGATATGAGTTGACTGTTAACAACCCCCAAAATCGACGAAAAACGGCGCCTCTGGTGAAGATCCCGAACCCCAAGTGTGCTAAAGTGAATGGGCCACTCTGGGGTTCAATACCTGGTATTTTGGTCCTGTGGTGATCGCTTTTATAGGTCAGTACCGGTATGCAGGTCATGAATTATATCCAGACCAGGGTAGAAAGCGGTCATTAGTGCTCGTTTGCAGACCTCCACGCCCCCCCCCCCCCCCCCCCCGGGGGAAGTCACCGGCGACAACTCGGGCGACGCCTCAGGGCGCGGGTGCTTTCATGCGGGGGGGTGGGGGGGGGGGGGGTGGGGGGGGGGGGCGGGGGCCCGCGCTGTCCCTGGTCAACCCGCCCCAGCGGGGGAGGCGCCAAGCTGAGGCTGGATGCGCGAGAGCGGAGTTAAGGGGGTCGAGGAAAGTTTCCAGCACGATCGTGAGATGTGATTACCGGCTGGGTGCTGAGAGAGGTTTGTGTGTGAGTGAAAGGCGGGGGGGAATTGAGGGGGGGGGGGGGGGGGGGGGGGGGGGGACACCTCATGGAGCGCAGCAGCGTGTCGGTGTCGCAGCTGAAGTCCTGCTGCACTCCGCGCCCCTCGTCGTACACGTGTATCGTGACCGTGCCCATTGCGCCCGGGGAAGGGCACTCAGCCGCTCAAGCTATCAGTACCTACGTTAGGCTGACCCCATGCAAGCAGCGGTATGGTGAGGCAAGAGGCGCGACGTCAGAGCGACTGGGGGATGGTATGGAGACAGGCCAGCGGCGCTGTGGTCAGCTGGAGTCCGCTGCGTGCTGCTCTCGGCGCTCCACAGGTATGACCGCTACTGATGCGCGCGGGTTTTAGGGTTTTAGGGTTTTACCTAGGGCTTCAGGGTCTGACCGCTACTTGGGCGGTTGTTAAGCGCGCGCAGCGCGCACCACGGCGGCAGCTGTGAATAAGGCCTGTATGACACGGGACATGCTCGACCGGTAGACCGCTCTACCGCCGTAATTTATACACGCACAGCGCGCCACGTCGCAAAAAGCAAATGGCGACTAGCCAATCACCATGTAGTATTTTCACTTTTTCAGTTCCGTTTTGAGCCCTCATAAAGGTATGACACGGGAACAGCTCTACCGGTCAAACTAGCGGCTATCGCCCTACAGAGCATCGCACGCAGGACCAGCCGCACTTGCCGCTCGGTCTCTTGGGCTCAAGTCGGTTGAGCGTTGTCCGCCCGCGACATAAGATCCAGAGGGAGACGGGTCAGCGAGGCCAGCGGGGCGACGTCCTTCCGGTCGAAACAAGCTAGGAGGCAGCGCCCCGCTGGGCGCACCGGATGGCGAGACGTGCCGCTGGACAACGGCATGGCGCCCGGCGCCCACTGCGCCCGAAACGCCAGCTTTGGCGCCATTGCCAAGGCGCACTGTTTGCGGGCGAACGGGCAGTGGCCCTCCGGATGCGAACAGGCCAAGGGGATAGGCAGGATTCAAACAACTACGGGGCGAGATCGGCCGGGTGGAGAAAGAGGACACGCTTGACTGGCCGCTTGACCGGCCGCCCGTGGCGCCTTGCGGGGCGATTCCGGGCGCGCAGCCATGGCCGTGATCTAGTCTCACAGTGAGTCTCACAGTGAATCTCATGAGGCGTGGAATCCGTGTACCGCCCGCGCGAAGTTTCGGTGGGACTAGAGGGAGCGGCGGGCGAGGGATCTTGCGATGAAGGTGGATTCGCCATCGACAGGGTGCCGCGTTCAAAATAGAGCGGTAGAGCGGTAGCGCGGGGGGTGGCATCGGTAGCTACCGATCCCACCCTACCGCCGAAATGCTAGACCGGTCTATCGCTCTAGGGGTGGCCGCTCTACGGCCGAATTGCACTTTTTGCGACGTGGCGCGCTGTGCGTGTAGAAATTACGGCGGTAGAGCGGTCTACCGGTAGAGCACGTCCCGTGTCATACATACAGGCCTAACACGGCGCTAGCTCACCGCGTACCGGTACCGGTTATTTATACACCACTGCTAACAAGGAGTTTCTCCAACCCGATCTACATCCCTTCACATAAGTTTGGGGTCCCTTTTCGGCAGTCTCAAGACTTCAGAAATCTAGGGTACCTGAACGTAGGGTGTATGAGATGAAACCCTGGAATCTCAGAGGGTTTTATAAGACCTGCATGACGAGTGGTTCAAACCGACGCTTAAAGACCTTTGACTAGGGTGTCACGCTGCACTTGGTGCGTGGATGGGCGTCGCCTGCAACTGCACCAAAACCAGGGTCGGTATCACGCACACGCCGATGCGCGTGAATAGACAACCGGACGGCGGGATGGCCATGAACGCGTGAGGAAACACATTGACGAGGGGCTCGGGTGCATTTGGTTGGGCTGCAGCCGTGTGGGCGGCAGCTAGTACATGTCACGTTGCGATACTGACATGGCATTAGTGTTGGCCACGCTCAGCAACACCCCCTTGGCTTTAAAACGCTATAACTTCGTCTCAGAGTTTGCTCAGAAAATCTTTTCAAAAATACCTCGCAATGCCTCGTTTGAATCTGCGTCGAAACCAATCTTCCAAAATCAAAAAAATTGTGGGGCCCCGGAAAAATCCCCAAAGATGATCATCCAAGTTGCCCCTCACTGCCTCATGTTCCCACCCATGTCGGGGGCGTGGCTTTGCCCCAAGTGCGTGTCTCAGCCCCATACTCGGTTGCGCGAGAGCGTTATGTGTGTGGATGACCACGATCCACCAACACTTGGCATGTGCCGCCTCCTAGCGATACGCACATCTACCACCCAAAATGCCATTTTCCACAGTATTTTTTTAAAGAAATTTCACATTAATTAAAGTCCACGCCCCTACCGCGCCACCGCGCCCACGAAACGGTGGAACTGGCATTCCACCACGCGCCCCCGTAGTAAAGCATTGCCCTACGCCAAGGGGGCCATCGAGCGCCTCTCCTACGTGCGTTCGCCACAGAAACAGCAGCATTTTCACCCCCAAACTGCTCCCCACAGTGGCGAACTTGTCGTTGGGGTGTCACGTCGTGCCAATAGTGACATGATTTCAGTGGCCTGCACGCACGGTGTGTGCAACTTATGCCAAGGGCCGTATTCATCGAGTTTGGTGCGACGAGTGCCGCTATTTCCATAGGTTTGGACGGTTGGCGCAACCCGCAATTTCCTAGCGCCAAAAGCAACGCATCATGCACTGATTCCGCGTTTTATAAAGGGCGCCCACAAATGGTCGTGTTGTCACGCGGGTGGGCATAAAGGTTTGCCCGAACTATTCCCACTACTGTAGTTAGCATGTATGCACATGCAGCCGGCGTTATACTAGCCCATGCATGCGCTTTTCGATCGAAAATGCAAAACCCGGACTTATGTGGAGGGTGTACATATATATTACAAATATATATACATACATATATATACACACACATGTGTGTTTATGTATGTATACATATAGACATACATATATGTACATATATATATGTATGTATACATGTGTGTGTGTGTGTGTGTGTGTGTGTGTGTGTGTGTGTGTGTGTGTGTGTGTGTGTGTGTGTGCGTGCGTGTGCGATATTGATTTATTTATTCAATTATTGGAAGAGAGAGTGGGTATGAAGGGGCTTCGCGCATGTTATATTATTGCATTGTCATGAAAAGCTAGCAACCCCAACCACGGATTGCGCCCCCCCCCAGCAAACTTATTTACCGCCACAAAACTGATGCCAAGTCTAGCAGCCCCCTCGCGCTGCCACTACTATCTATGGCACGCTTCATCGAGCGCACCACAGCCCGCCCAACCTCCCCTCTATGTAGTGGGTTTGTTTGCCTGGTGCAGATTCCTGATTATCACAACTTGTAACCAGACATGGCATTCTGCGGCAAGCAAGACGTTCCATGTGAAATCTCGTGTTCTCGTCTTATCATCGCCATCGCAAAGCATCGCCACCGCCGCCACCGCACACTGCCGAGATACTACGAGTGTACATTCGCTAACAAATCGAAGCCAACCGATAATGCGCGGCATTCGGCGCGCTTTGGCAGTGCAACCGTAGTACCGCCGAAGCCAGGCGCCATATCGCACGCTACACCGCTCACACACTCCGTCATCGGTCACCAGTGACCAGTCCACACTTCACGCCCACTCACCCCTCAGCCCCCACGTACACTGGTGGAGTTCCAGCAATCCGGGCATTATACAATGTGGTATATCACTGGCCGCGGATTTTATGGCGAACTATGACGACCCACCGGGCGCCCCCCCCCCCCCCCCAACTCGATACACCAACTCAACAACCCCCCGCCCCCGCAGCCCAGGCAGCCACAGCAGCATAAACAACCAGCCCCGCGTAAAAACACGTCCGGGCAATGGGGCTAGGTTTGCGAACCCTCGCGAACCCTCCGCGAAGGGTTCGCCGGACACTTCGCCTAAAATCCACCAGTTTTGCACGCAATTCACACACACATGCATATCGCAAACTGACTCGCGAATTTGCTTCTTTAACAACCCAGTAAACGATCCCCGAACCATGCTATTCCGTGCCAGTGTCTTACGCGTACCTGACGCCAGCAATAGCCCAGCATAACGTACATGCAAGACTTACATGGACGGTACCAGTGCATGATTGGTACACGTACTTGTACGCTACCATGTAGTAGTTACCCGCTAAATTGCTATATACGTTGCGTTGCATCCATCCATACGACTACGGTACCGGCATGGGCATGCACCGCCGGGCGTCGGCCGTTATATGCAGCCGGCGGCGGGCGCGGCACGCGCACACCTGTGAACCGCCGGCCCTAGTACCGGTACTTGGTGCGTTAAAGCTTTGCCCTCCCCCCCGTCCTTGTCAAGGATCAATTATAAGGATCCCATAATACGAATTTGGACATCTTTCCCCCCATCCACCCTCTGCCATGGTGGACTTGACGACCGTCCTTTTCCTCTGAATCGCGAGCCATCCCTCCGCCTCCACCCCCGGTTGGGGATGGGGGCGCGGGGCTTGTGCACGGCCCTGGCGCGTTGTGGCAGGTGGCACCTTAGTAGCCTTGACCCCGCCCGTGTTGTCAAAGCCGCGGAGGAGATGTGCGAGCTGGGCACCGGCGTCTTATACCGTTGCTAGTCCGGTCGATTCCCCGTGTATTGTTGTTATTCGGTGAGCACACTACTCTCGTCCCTGTCATGCCGTCGGCGCCTCCACCTATATACCTCATATCCAGCCTAGTCCCGATATTGGAGTGGTCCGGGATTAAGTGCTGGAAAGATCTTCCCTACTGCATGGAGCGGTTGCTGGCGGGTGGCGTTGCCTTATCGGAGGCTGCCATGGCGGTTCCCGCCTCTGATGGCCCGTATCTGGATTAATTTCCTTATGGATTTCTAAATGGATTTATTGAAATTTGTAGCTAGTGCATGATGTAATATTGTAGGAACCAATCCTTACACAATCCTTACATGATAATGCGACTACTCGAATTAGTGACCCTGCCACATAAATGACTGGTGTGAAGTCAGTATGGTGGGCTGCTGTGCGTTGTGGAGTGTTGGCGGATGTAGTGTGACGTATACGAATTCCAATCCATGTACTGCAACGACTGACATGGCAGAATTTAGTAATAATGCCTACTACCCATGGCTTTCCGTAACTGGATCGCTGCCTAAACGGCCGTCGTAGACCCTGCAAGGGTTTCACTGGTGCCAGTCCTGTCCCAGGGGCAAAAAATGCCATTTGAAGTGCGGAGGCCCAGCCAACATCCCCGGAAAATCTCTTAAAACATTACAGAAAATTTATACATTAGGCCACTCAGAATTATTGTTAATGTGTTTTAGGTACCCCCCTCTAATCTGACCCGCCCCTCCATAAGTTTTGTAGCTGGCTGATGTACTGTTTTAAGTACTATCAACATCAATGTCCATTGGAAAGGTGCTGCAATTGTCCATATATTGTGTAGGGGGCAACTGCCACACACGTAGGTGTGCATATCAATGCACGAGGGCAGCGTTGAGAGCACAAAGCACACGATTATACAGCAGTAGTGTTCTATGGCTATTCCTCCCCAGCCTTCTGGCGTGTGCCCACCAGGCTAACTCGAAGCGAGACCGAGTGGGCACCTCTTCCATCGAATCCCACACGTTAGATTGTCTTGGAGCATGCGGCTGCCACCGGACTCGCCGGTCACATGCCGCCTCTTATTGCCCGAGGATGGCGAGCTGAACAGCTCATACTCCACGACGACCACTAAAATGTATGTGTTCAACGAGCTCAACGGATAGGCTAGGGACCACGTCGTTCACTGCATACTCTATAGCTTGCTGCGCACGGTACGGGCCTCTAGCCAATCCTGCTCTAGGGGGTAGACACTGTGAGATTCAGATGTGACGTAAATGTGCCCTACTGGTGACGAACGACGACATACGGGGACGATACGGGACGGACGAGGGACGTGGATTTCATACCCAGTAGCGACGACTATCGCGCGCGACCTGTAAAGTACTATATGAATTTCTCGTTTCCATAATTTCATCAAATTGATATGCGCACGCGGGCTCGCGTGTCGCCCTCCGACGCGGAGCACCCGGGCTAAGTACAGGCGGATGTACGCACTCATTGCACATCGCCGCACATCGCTGACCGCACATCGCTGACCGCTGACCCCGCGGTGTGCCGCGATGTGCGGCACGACGGGCGGAGGTGTGGGCGGATGTAGGTGGTACGGTAGGTGGTAGGCGGTAGGTGGTGTTCGTAGGTGCGCGTTTTAATGCAGCCGCCCTAACTGCTGATGATTGTGTAACGCCCCAGCACGCGCATGAAGTATGGGGTCGCCTCACGGTCACCGCCGCTCACCGTTGAATCAAGCGCGGACAGCCGCGCACTCGCATCTGTGTTGCCTGCCGGTGGTGGGTTACATCCACCCCAACTCTCAACCCCCCCCCCCCCCCCCCCCCCGCCCCTCGCGCGCGGCAGCAGGCATGCCGGCAAAGGGATGGATAGCGAGTGTGTCGAAGGATGGCGTGTACTCATGCAAGCACTGCCGGGGCAACGTGACGGGCACTTGTGAGAAGATGGCGCGAGAGCGGCACTTCCTAAAATTCCCGAACTGTAGCCACTCGTTGAAGCGTGCGGCTAAGTTGCGCCGCAAGGCCGCCTTATCACAAGCAGCAGCAGCAGGGGCGGCAGCAGCAGCAGCAACAACAACAGGGGCGGCAGCAGGAGTAGCTGCAGCCGTCGGAAACGGCCCGCCGGCGCCGGTCTCGGACGACGGCGGCTCGAAGGTGGACGATGTGATGGGCGTGGGGGAGGACCCCGTTGGCGAAGACGGTATGGACATCGACGCGCCTGCGTGGCCGCCGGCGGGCGTGGAACCCGCGATGAGGGCGTGATATGGAAAGGCGATTCCGGCGACTTCTACATGAAGGTCATCGCCAAGAAGTTCCGGGGAGTATGGCACTACGGCGTGATAACCGGCGTCGTTACCGAGTGGGTGTTGGAGGACTACGGCGGGGCGACCCAGTGGCGCGCTGTTTTCGAGGACGGGGGCATTGTGGGCCTTCTGCGTTCAGAGGTGAGTGGGCCCGGCCTGCGTGCTGGTGGCACCACTCAACTGCGGTTGTATGGAATCACACGCACCCGCCCGGTCGGCGTGGCAGGTTGTGGAGGCTATGACGGCTGCCCAGGAGCACCCCCCTGTGGATGCGGACGGGGAGGCTCGCTTGGTAACCGTCCATGAAGGCGATGACTTGTCCAGTGAATCACGCACCTTGCCCGGCGTGCGGTCAACACAACCCGGCTGGCGGAGGCCAAGCAGAACACTGGCTGCCGTGGCGTGTGCCATGTGCATGTGGTCCGGGGCTATGTCAGCATGGTCAACCTCTTCCCCCTCGCGCCGTTCCACATGTGGTCCCCCCGCCCCCGCACCCCCCCCCCCCCCCCCCCCCCCCCGGCGGGCCACATTCCCCGATGGCAGCTGTCGCGAATATTGTAATTCAATCATTCTTCGGCAAACCGCTGCCTGCCCCCGCCCTCCCCCTCGCGAATATGTATGTAACGTGAGCACTCTTTGGCAAAACATGGCAGCCAAACCGCCCATCTGATGACCTTTGATCGGACGGCTGGCAGGCCCGTTCAGCAGTACTAGCTATAATGTACACAAAATTCCCCACTTTGGCCAAAAAGTACGGCTGAGATTTGCGCTCCCATGTACTAATAGTCGTAGTTATCCACAGGACCACTGTCCATCGTGCCCGGGTACCGGGTACCGGGTACTATGATACCCGGTACCGGCTCAATAAATATATCGCGTACTACCCGGTACTGCACGGACAACCTTGTACCTTGTACGTCAGTGCCATGTAACATTTTACCGGGCTCGTACGGCTACCAGAATGATGACAAAAAGGATTTATCGCCCGCCGGCAATAACGCCGGATGTACTCGCACGTAACTGGATGGACGTGCCGCCACCAGCAGCAGCCTTCACGGATAAATAATAGTCGCTAGTAGTAGTGCTTCGTCACCTGTATGTCACATCTGAATCTCACAGTGAGATCACGGGCTTATCGGAAAACCCGAAAACTCCCTGCCGTCCCACTTCACCTCCTCCTTCACGGTGTGCCTGGTGGATACCGACATGGTGTTAGCTACCCAAGCCGAAGGCTGGCGACGTGAGGTAGGAGTGGTTGTGGACTGATAGGTATTTACGCTCGGGGCAGCATCAGCATGCCGGCCTAGCGCGGCGGCGGCAGTGCTGGAGAGGGTTGTGCGTTGCGTACGATACGGCGGTTAGTTGGAGCCGGTAAGAAAAGCGGAAATAAAGTACTAGCTACCAAACTTTGCCCAGCTACAAAATCCCCCCCCCCCCCCCCCCCCCCCCCCCCCTCTGTTTTGAGCGACATATGGCACCTAAAACACACTAACAATTCTTACTGGTCTTAATGCTCTCAAGGATTTTTCACGATACGCGCTCGATGGTAGCGGTAGGCCGGTAGGCCGGTACCGGGTAGCGGCTGTAGTTTGACCGGTAGAGATGTTCCCGTGTCATACCGTTCTGAGCGCTCAAAAGGAACTGAAAAAGTGAAAATACTACATGGTGATTGGCTAGTCGCCACTTGCTTCTTGCGACGTGGCGCGCTGTGCGTGCATAAATTACGGCGGTAGAGGGTCTATATGGTAGAGCATGCCCTGATGTGTCATACAGCCGTAAGTAGCCGAAACCGTAGCGACTACAGCCGAAGCTCGTAGATCTCACAAGATCATCGTCTGCTGACCCGCGCCAAAAATAGCGGGAAGAATCTGACGTATTCACATTAGCAATAACGGTATACTGATGAGTGGTGACCGCACAGTTACAGCCAGTAGTTAATAGGTACATATAATATTATTGTGTCATCATCTAATGGCACACGCCCGCCACACCTCATTTACAGTTAAGCCACACGGCCCTCTGGGTAAACGGTCGGTAACACATGTCCGACCCGCCGGAGCCCGGAGGGCCGACAAAGTTCCGGCGGCGAATACCGGCCGTTGCTTCCCTGCAACGTGATCCTTACCACGTTGTACTTAGAAGCGTAGTCCGGGCCTTTACCGGCGGCGCGCTACTCGTCACGCTCATCGTATGTCCGGCCCGTACTGGTGTGAACCGGCCCGTACTGTTACCGTCGCCCCTCTGCCGTATTCGACCCCGCGCCGCGCGAACCAGCAGCCCGCGTGGTTCGTCAGCGTACCGGTAGAACCAGGGGTAACCCCTGCTTTGCAGCAATTACAGGTACTCCTGCCAATTACTACTGCTGCTCATACTATTGTATCTGATTTATATTATATCAGATATAAACGTTCGTTCGCCACATCCGCGAAAGATGCCTTTATATTATATATATTGTCGCTATCATCTATATTATTAATGATAGTATTCGAGTTCGGCGGCGAAGGCCGGGCGGTGGGTAGTCGGGCGGTGGCCCAAAGGCAAGATAGTTAGAAGCTGCGCTTCCGCCTAGCTGCAGACTTGTGTATTCAGATCGCGTCGGCGCCACTCCAGCGGTTCCGGCTCTCACCCACTCTTAGACCAGCACCCGACCAATCTCAAAGGATTTTGAACGTTGATAAACCGAGTTTTGCGCCTTGGGTGTTGTCGTTTCTGGCGACTTCACGGGCGCCAGCGCCCAGCCTGAGGCGGCGAGGGGTTTTCTGCGGACCGTTGGCGACCGTTTCGACCGCAGCAACCAGCTCATCGACACCCCAGTCTCGCAGCACACGCCGCGGTAGTCTCAACGGATCCGAGACCAGAGGCGTACTTGGACCCAAGAAACGGAATCGGTACCTCTTCACGCCACTGCTCGAGCTACTGAGCTGGACTCCGCGCTCGAGCTGTGCAGTCGCTACAATCTGTATTTGCCAGCTGGCGTATATCAGCAGTATATTAGACCGGCCTTTGCCGCCAGCTGTCGCTCCACCCCAGGCGTTGCCGAGCCCGCGTCACGAGCGAGGGCGCCGTACCTCAGCGCCCGCCCGCCCCTTTAGGTGGCGCAATGGGCGCCGGCAGGTGCCTAGCCGAGGCGGTGGGCGTGGCGCTGCTGGCGCTGCTGAGCGGATGCGCGGCGGAGCCCTGGAACCTGCCGACGTACGAGCTCTGCCACCACTCCCGGCTGGCTCGGATCCCCAACGAGGCCAGCGGCGTCACGTACAGCCATGTCACCAACAGCCTTTACGTCATCACGCGGCGGCCCAGCGCCGTTGGCGAGTACTCCCTACGCGGTGATTACCTGCGGATGTACTCACACAGCGGCCTGCGTGACCCCGAAGGTGCGCCTCCCGGCACATGCATGTGCAGCCGCGATAATAGTGGTACACCCGTACTCGTATAATACTAATGACATGTACTGAATAACTCGGATATTGCACCTGATCCGACTTACACACGGGTAGTGTTACACTACTCCTCGTACGGGTTTAGGGCCCGTACATCTGGCGGTGCGGGTTTATTCCAGTGTGCTCCGGCGCTCCGGCCCCGGCTCGTAACGTCCGGAGACGGAGCTGAAGCAACGCCCCTTGACGCGTTCGCGCCACCCAGCGACAGCGACGGCATAGGCCGTATACATCCCGGCGTTGCCTGGAGGTCCTATATCTCCCAGGGGCGGCAACGCTGTCCTCCTCGCGTGAAGGCGATCTAACTCCCATCTGCCCCCCCCCCCCCCCCCCCCCCCCCTTCACTCCCTTTTGGTAGGAATCACTTGGATGTACGACTACAATTTTGCGGTGGCACAGGAGGGTGGAGGCATCGCAGCGATAACAATTATGGAGCTGGCGCCTTGGAGCCGGGCCGCCATCCTGCAGAAAAAGCTCGTCATGAGAAGCATCCGCTGCCAGTCCAACTTTTGCCTGGAGGGCATCACGTACGACGCCGTCAGCAACGTGTTTTACGCGATGCAGGAGATGAACCCCATGCGCATCTGGCGCATTACGATGGACGGCCAGGCCACCCAGATCATGAACGGGCGGGAGAACTGGGACCGCAACATCGTGCGCGACCTGGCAGGCACGTACTTCCGTCCTGGGGACGACGGGCTGTACATTCTGTCTCAGACGGAGCAAACAGTGATCTTCATGACTTGGGAGGGCGAGATCGAGGATGATCAGGTGATCCGGGTACGAGACAACGTGGTGGAGGGGCTCACCTTCACCCCTGACGGTGCGCTTATGATCACGGTTGGGGAGCCCAACGACCTCTGGATCTACTCAACGGACGGCAACTGCAACTGGCGACCCAGTGACATGGCGCAGGAGGACATGGCGCTGTTGGCGCCGGCCCAGACTGCGCCGGAGGTTAAGGAGCCCGCCAATGAGCGGGGGTACTGCAACTGGGATGGCTGCGATGGCCAAGTGCAGGGCAGCGAGTGGTGCAGCCTGAATGTGGACCACTGTGTGCCCGGCTGCGGTGGCACCTGGTGCTGGTTTGGCGGCATTGGGCGTCCCATCTCGCCCGAAAACTACGTGGCACCGGCGCCGCCCGCGCCTCTGGCGCCGCCAACGGATGCCCCCACCCCTGCCCCCACTCCCCCACGCCCGGGGTTCTGCGGTTGGGACACCTGTGACGGCGGGCGCTCGGAGGACCCATGGTGCTCTCTCGCGGCCATCAACTGCGTCGTGTCCTGCGGCGGCCAATTCTGCTGGGACGACGGCGGCGAACCTGTGACACGCGACAACATCGACCTCCCGGAGACCGCTGCGCCCACGCCCACGCCGGCACCTGCTGCTGCCCCGACGCCCGCCCCCAGCACCTCCCCGGCCACCACCCCAGCCCCACAAACCACAACGCCAGCGGTGGACCTGCCAGGCACCTCCCCCTTCAACCCCGACTTCGCCAACGGCTCGGAGGCAGTGATCCACATGAGCCTGCAGGGAATGAGCCCCGCTACCTTCACTCCACTTCAGCAGCTCTACTTCCGCGAGGTGAGCTGTCGCCCACTCACGGGGCCTGTACATAGGGGCATTTTGCTGCTCTGAAGCCGTAACAGATGGGCCGTCCCCTGATTTGCTGCTGCTGCTTTCGTGTTTCTTTACAGGCAGTTGCGAATGCCGCATATGGCAACCCGGACGCCTTTCTGATTGTGGTGTTTGACATCAACGGCGGCAACGACCTGTACAACCTCTTCTCAACTGTGTTTGAGGACAGCCTGGACCAGGAGTCGGTTGGCGATGTGCTGGACGCCATGGCGGGCCGGAACCGCCGGCTGCTGCAAGAGCAGGTGTGTCACGCTCGATACCACCCTCCTGGAGCATCTCGCCAGAGGGTTGTGCCTGCTGTGTTTTTGTACACGGTCAGGTCACAAATCTCCGTTCATTTTGGAAGGCTGGGTCAAATCTCTTCGTAGCTGTCCTGACACCCTCATGTTGAAATTGACCATCCAGGAGCATCTGGAGGTGAAGGTCCATCTTCTGGGGGAGACAAAGCAACACGCTCTGCTGCTGGCTACAAAGCTCCAGAACGCCGTTGACACCGGGGCGTTCGAGTCTGACCTCAGGACGCGCGGCTTTGTCCGCAACACGGCGGTATCCGTCCTGGATGTCGACGTGCAGGCCGTGAGCGTGGCGCCACAGTACTACCCGCCAAACCTGGTCAACACGGAGGAGGAGGCAGCGCAGGTGCCTGTGCTGGTGCCGGACAGCTACGAGGAGATTGAGGTCACGGACTCTACACCCTTTGGCCTGGACACCAACACCATCATCATCATCGGAGGAGCAGCCGGTGGCGTCCTGGTGACCATTATTGGGATTGCTGCGACGGTGTGCGTATGCCGACGCCGCAACCGTGCGGGCAAGGCACAGAACACCTCAGGTGCGCCATTGCTTTTGGCCTGCTACCACCCCCCCCCCCCCCCCCCCCCTTCTGTCCATGTGTACAACTATAAAAAGCTTGGAATTGAACATTTGTTACATGCAAAGAAAGCCGCACTGAAATCCTTTTCTTCTCGTCTTGTCTGGCTGGTTTTCAGGGAGGAAAGTATCCTTTGAGAACGGTGCGGATCAGAGCAAGTCGCAGCCCGACAGCAGCGCGTTCACGCCGAACGCCGCCGGCAATGGCCTGGCGGTGCAGATGGGAGACTTGAACACTTCCCCCGGTAGTGTGGGAGAGGGCGGGCAGCCCAACGGGGGCCGGCGGGGGCACCAGCGCATGCCCAGCGACGTGGCAGCCATTGCGGGGCTGCTGCAGTTTGAGGACAACTACACCCCGACAGGGACGCCCGGGCACTCGAGGAACACGAGCACGGTCATGTCAGAATTCGCGGACGCTGCAACGGGAAGCGGAGCGCGGCACGCTCGGAGTGGCAGCGATGCGGCGCTGCTGTCCAACAAGAGCTGGGGAGATCTGCAGGGATTGAACAAGTGAACAAGTGGTCCTGGTGGGCTGAAAATGACACGTGAACAAACGAGAATGTCATAGCCACGAGGCATACAGGCGCTGATTTACAGACGCCTTTAGACGATGCGGGACCAAGGCCTTGCCCAAGGATGCTCAGCCGTACGCGTTCGCCCTTTGTATTGCTATATCGCGTGCCGCCATTTTTGCCCGTTAGATCCCTTCAGTTGAGTGCATGCTGTTGCGGCACTGCTCATGAAAGCTCCGACCGCTTCTCACCAGCGTCACTTGTAAATCAGGCTGCTCTTCTGCATGACGTGATGCGGATATCCAGCCGCGCATGGACTGCAGCACGAGCTTTACGAGTACGTGGACATGCATGCCATGCGCTGCACAGGGTGGACTGGTGTGGGTGGATGCGCCGCCTGACTGGCCTGGTGGTTCTCCGCACTGCATCGCCGCGCATCACACGCTTCCCAAAGCATTTGCCATGATACATGTTTCTCACGATTTTACCCTCCACGCAATATTCCATAAATAACCGCGCGCCAACGCCGCTGACTTGCCTATTGCCTATTGCCTATTTTAGCAGTATGATATGCACATACATGTTACATGAATTGACAAATTGCGTTTGCAGGTAGCTTGGATCGAAAGGCAGCCAAACCGGTGTCAGCAGCAGTATAACACATGGAAATAGAGGCAGGTTCCATGTAGGTGCGCCCTGTGTGCTGGTGTAGCGCTATTCGTACTCGAGACGCGTCAGTATTGCCAGCAGTACTAGCGACTGCTATCGTTGGTACCTGGTATTACTACTCATCACTACCGACTACTGCTTGACCTTTTCCTCTGTCAGTAGCTGCTGTACTTGACGTGAATTCTACTTGTCCAGCAGCTGCTAAGCATTAGACGCTGCCCGTACTTATTATTTGTTGTTAATAAGGCAGGTCCGATTTAATTTTATATGTTTTAGAACCCCCCCCCCCCCCCCCCCCTCTTTTCCCACCCCCTGTACTTTATTTATGTTGATCTCACAGTACTTTGTAGAACATGCCCAAAGCTGCATACTAACTATCACTGGCATGACTTTTTTTGATGGTTTCAATGCATGGCTGTGTGCAGAAGGGTGTTCCCTGCCATATGCAAGCATAAAACGAAGAGGGGGTGGGGCACTTTTTGGAACCATCATCAAATACAGTCAGCATCAAGGCAACCCAACCATATGGTGGCCCTATCCACCCCTCCATGTCGTGCTATGCGGCCGCTGATCTGTTGTATGTCGCTGCTACTTGCTGCTACTGTTGTGGCTGCTCTGCCCTCTACTCACCCATGCTACGCAATGATCTCTGCCTATCTAGCTCTTGCAGCTTCTCAGCAAAGTTGGCCTTGGCGCCCCTCACGTGAGCACCTGGTACCCGGCAGCACGCTCACAGGTTTTGCATAGGGGCAAAAAAATGTTGTAGGCAGTTTGTAACTCAACATCAATGAGGCCTCCATCTGCATCACCTGCCCATCACCGCGATGCATATTCAGTGGGCACAACATAGCAAGGCAGACATTAAGATAAGGCACGGGGCAGGAAATGAGGCAAGGAGGGGGTGCAGAGATGGCAGCAAGCCTCACCTGATGACCCTGCATACACTGCACACAAGGTGGAGATGAACTCCGAAGTAGGGTTCTTCTTCTTGTGTATGTAATACTCAATCTCCACCAGAGCAGCACAGGTTAGGCGGGAATCGCACGCAAAGGAAGCGTGATGAGGATGGTCCTCATCCAGAGGTTGCACGCCACACAAGTGTCAGAGTTCTGACCGTCTGCAAGGCCATTGGCAGCCAGCCACCTGCGCCACAGCAAGGTGACATGACGGTTAATCAGTGGTGTGTCAGCTGCAGATGATATACTAAATTTGGCATGCAGAAGGAGGCAGAGCAGCTCACCGCCAGTTGATAGTCTCCGCTGGTGTGAGAGCTGGCTCCCCGTCATCAGCTCGCGATGGAAACACCAAGTTGCAACATGCTTGCCAAGAGAACATGTACCTCGGCTTCTTGCAGTCCGGCTCCTTGCAGCGCACAATTCCATGCAATGCCTCCGATCTGGAATCCCGTCCGATTTCCAGCTACACGAGCACGGGACGACACAGCAGTGGCAGTGTCTTGCCTGGCAGCCGGCTGTGTTGGCCTTTCAGAAGGTGCTGCCAGGTGCGACTGCTGGCCCCGGCCACGGCCCCAGCCAACCCCGCTCGAAGTCGAGCATAGACTTGGCTAGAAGCCGGCCTTCCCATATCACGGTGATCTCCAGGCAGAAGTCGTCGTCGTCAGCCATCGTGGCGGCAAGGATGAGTGATGGTGGGTTAGAGTGAGCCAGCGGGAGGTGTCTGTCCAGCCCGGCCAAGCGCCGTCCAAGGATGTGCCTCGCCTGGATATTAACGGCGGGGGTGCGGGGCTGAGCCCCCGCCAACTGCTCATGCACCGCTCCCAGCCGCCGAGTACTGCTTAAGTACGTGAAAATAAAGATGAGCCCACTTCCAAAGTGACCCCCCCCCCCCCCCCCCTCCTCTGTTTCTTCGGAAAGCATATTTACATGAGCTAGCAGCAGAAGGCGATATCAGGAAATCACCAAAAAAAAAGGGCAATCAGAAAGGTCCTCTACAGCGACTGCGAGGTGGAAGCAGTAACATGTGAAGACGCAGAATGGGCACGAGCCCACGCATCAGACTTGGCCATTTGCACACCGGCAGAGAGAATGCCGCCCAGGGGCCAGGGTACCATGCACGCAAGCCGGAAAGTAGAGTACTAAAACAGAACATTTAAATACACCCAAAGCTGCTCCCCTCCAAGCGCTCCCACGTTGCCCGTGCCGGCTGCTCGGCCGCCGGGGCTGAGCCGGCGTCTGCAATGCGCTCGGCGGCCGACCTCCGAGCTATCCCGCATTACTCGGACTTCCCCTTGCACTCCATGCGGAAAGTACAAGAAACCCTGAGCCACCGCATTCACACGGTCCGTTTCGCAAAGCTCGTTGCGCGTATGCCTACAAGTGGCCCTGACAGCAACCGCTTCCGAGGCCGCCTCTTACGCGGTGCGACAGCGTTCTTGGTGACTGATCCTCCAAGCGAGGGTCGCCTTGGTGAAGTCCGTGAGCGTTCCCCTGAGTACTACGATTCCATGTTCCGTGTTGCCGCTTGCCGCCCATTTGGCCTTCCGGCAGCTCCTGTCCTCTCCCTTGGCGAGCCATGCCCTTGTGCTTCTTGCTCCTTCTCGGTACAAGGCATGCTGGCCCGTTTTGAGGATGCTGGCGTGGAGTTCACTCCTTCAACTTGGGCGGTCGCGTACGCTGATCACGTGGCACGTTGCTCTGGGGGCAACTCCAATCACGCCGCACACGAGTGGGCCGCACATGGCCTTTCCGACATTTGCCACGACGTGAAGTCCGCGCTGGGCGTGGGTGTCCAGATCCTCACGGACCCGTCGGTGCTTGTTTCTCTCCCGAAGGGCAGCGACGGCCGGCCGGCCGATGTTGGGCTTTTCGGATATGGCGGTATCCGCGGAAACACGGTTGCTATCGATACCACCATTGCCCCCATCCTCGGCGTGTCAAGCTCGGATCCAACGACTGCTTTGAGGGCTGCAGAGCGCCACAAAATCCAGAAGTATGACGAGGGTGTCCGAAACGCCGCCGGCATGCTTCGCTTTGTTCCTTTCGCCGTTTCCGAGTTTGGCTCGCTGGCCCCGCACGCCGAGGCTTTCTTGGTGGAGCTCGCGAAAGCTAGCCACACACACACTGGCCAAAAAATCGGCCAGCTCTTGTCTGCGTGGCGCCGCCGTTTCTCCTTGCTCATCAACATGGCACATGCAGACAACGTTCTTGGCGGGGTCGCGTCCGCGCGTGCGGCACGTGATGGTACTCCTGCGCCTGCGTCGCGTCGCTCGTCGGCATGTGTTGCTATGACCCGGGTCATTGGCTGCAAGCGTCCTCGCCGCGGCTGATAGCCTACCCCGGGGCGGGGGTCCCTTTGGTCCCTGGCAGCTAAGTGATTTCGTGGTTCCCTTGGCTCCTTCTTGGTTCTTGGCTCCCTGTCCTCCTGCTCGACCTTGGTTTCAGGCTTATGTCTCTCTTTTGCTGGCAACCTTTCACAGTTGACGTTAGTTCTGTTTGTAGTGCGCTTTTGTGAAAGCCCTTATGTAATTAATTTTAAATACACCCACCCACCTAATAAGAAATAATTATTAAGAAGAAATAATTACATATATAGCAATAATTCCCATTTCACGACTACGACGGTACTGGGGCGTGCCAGCAGTGAGTATAGAGGAGTTCCACAATAAGGTGCCCGTACAGAATTACGGTGTTAAGCAGTCGTACCCGTATTTTCGCTACGGAGAACCGCTCCGCCGCAGCCCAGGGCCAGCGCACCGCGCCCGCGCAGTTGCATTGCTGACCGCCGTCGGCACATCGTCATTCCAACCCTAACCGCACCTGACCGCTCCGTGTTGGCCACCCACGAGATGGGCATCCCAGGTCTCCTTACCCTCGTTGACCCCATATGCGAGAAGACCAACTTGTATGCACTGGCCCGCGGGAGGCGTTTAGGCATTGACGGTCACGTTTGGATGCACCAGTTGGGCTACCACCACGCGCAATCCATCGTCTTGGACAAGGACTACGAGCCGCTCGCCAAGCACTTCCTGCAGCAAACACAGTCTGTTCTCGGGCGAGGGGTAGACCTTTTGTTTGTCTTCGATGGAGCACCCACGCCCGCGAAGCGGTCTACAGACTCCGCGCGTCAGGTTAGGCGTGCGAAAGCGTATGCCGCAGTTCAGTACGATGGCGCTGAAGCCGACCCTAAGATGCTGCGCGCCGCTGTTTCCTTGGGATGGCCGGCTGTCGTGGCAGTGTTATCACAGCTCCGCCGCGCAGGGATCCCCTACATCGTCGCGCCCTTTGCGGCAGACGCGCAGCTGTCTTTGCTTGCGCGCGACGGGAAGATATGGGCTGCAGTCACAATCGACAGCGACTTCATCATCCACGGCTTGCCCAGGGTTTTTCTTAAGGTCAGCTGGAGGTCAGGCCGTTGTCTTCTGTACTCCAAGGCGGTGCTGCAGGATCCTGACCGGAGGCCAGAACTGCCATCCAAGTTTAAGCCGCCGCAGCAGCTTTTACCCATCGTGAAGGATGCTGGGCTGCCTGCTCGGTTGTGCTTCGGGGCTGCTGGACGGCTGTGATTATGGTACCAAGATAAGGGGTGTCGGTGTGGTGAAAGCCGCGGAAATCCTGGAGGATGTGGTTAAGCAGCATGGTGCTGTTGCGCTCCAAGATGTCAGAGGAGCAGTGACTATGATGGCGCAGGAAGTTCTAAAGCACCTCCACAGGCGGGGAGGAACCCCCCCCCCCCCCCCCCCCCTCTTCCCAAAATGGTAACTCCAGTGCCAACTTCACATTGTGGAGTGCTATTTTTTCTATTCTTTTTTCTTGCCAAGTGTGCACTTTAAACAATTCTGCATCACTATTCTGCATGCTGTGTGCTGTGCAGATTTTGATGCCGATGCATGGATACCTACTGCACTTAACGCCTTGATGTATTTCAGCACGCGCTGGCGTATAATCCCGAAACGCGCAAAGTGGAGACTGTCGACCATATGCCAATCAACGAGGCCATCACGCGCTGGCCCTTCCTCGGCTTCAACATCAATGATTGTGATGCGGAGGGCAGGGCATTGGGCCTCATCACCCCTGCAGGGGCAACTCAGAAGCTACCTCATGTGAGCAGTATTCGCACTCCAGCCATTGCAAGGCAGCTGACAGAAGATATGGTCTTGGGCCCAGAGCTGCGGGAGCCTTTTCCATTACCAAATGAACATGGTGAGTGGCCGGCTGACTTCCGCCCGATCGTTGCACGACTGCGGCACTGGTGCCGTACCAGGCATGGAATGCCTTTATTCTCTGGGGCATCTCGCTCCGACCTAGTGAGGCGGGTGAAGGAGCGTCAATTGGTGGAGAAAGAAATGCAGGATAAGGAAGAGCGGGTGCTGTCTCGTGACCCGCATGGCCGCAGTCTCCAGGATCATATTCTGTCCAGTCACCCTGATCAGGCATGGCATTTCGCTGAGGCTACTGATGGCGAACGACAGGAGCTGCTGCCCACAGAGGGCTGGGTGACTGGCATTCAACAGATTGGGCGCGATGCGCCCACTGTGGATCAGACGCTTTTGCTGTCGCACTGGGAGCACAGATTACACCTGCTGAATGGTGGTACGCGTACAATCCTGGACGACGCCTTCTCCCGCGTTGCGGAGATGCAGCACCTGCCTCACTTTGCGTTTCACCCCAATGAGAACGCAACCATGCCTCGCACTCGGCATGGAGGGTGTCAGAGGTCGGTCTTCTTCAAGTTTTCAGCCCCAGCCAGCCAGCGTATGGAGACAACCTACCACGTGTGGGTGGAGTGCAGCGTGTCAGCACTTCCAGGCTTGCGCCCTTTCATTTCCCGCATCCTGCGTTGTGGCTGCACATGCCCTCTGAGATCAAGTGCAGATTGTGTGCATTTGCTCGTGCTTATGGTGGTCATTCTGAACCTGCCGCGCCCATGGGGTGAGCCACCCTGCACCTCTTTGCGCTGCGCATGGCTGAATCCTGGGAACGGCGACACCTACGACGTCACCACCCCCTTGCCTTTCATTCCATTCATGCGCACCAGCTTCACTCCTCAGCGCCTCAGTGGGATGGGACGCAAGTGGGATGGCGAGGCGGGTGCTGCCCTTTTCAGACAATGCAGGGTGGCGCTACAAGTTCAACCTTGTGCCACTCGCGGACCGCGATGCCGTTCAACATGGCCGCAACACTGCAGCACGTGTGGCTGCCAGGGAGGCGCTATGGGAGGAGATGCAGCGTGCCCTAAACGGAGACCGATGTGCAGCCGATGTTGCGTGGCGTGGGCTGTGAGCTTGATGTTGTGGCTGCAAACACGTATTTGTGCTGTGTGCATGCAGTGCAGGGCAGAGCAACATATGGTAGGCCACATCATAGGCCGGGTGGGACAGGGGCCCTCACCCATACCCTTCCACAAGGTGGGGGATATATATGTAATCATCATCCACATTATTTTACGTGTGAGACGGTTCAGAAATAGATATTGCATTACATTAGAAGTCTGCCTCTGCAGCCTCTTGCTCTGCATCCACCGCATCAGTGGATGTTGAGCTGCAAAGAGGGCGCTGCAGGTTGCACAGATGTCCTACGACATTAAAGGCCTTCTCTATCATATCTAGAGAGTACAGAGACAGTTTCTTACCAGAGAAGGCCCTTCAGTTCTGCACGCGGCTGAAATGCCGCTCTACATGGATGCGCAGGTTAGACTTCTCTCCGTTGCCCTGCCTCTCATCCGCTGTGTAGTGACGCTGCCCCTGCCAACGCCGCGCTGGTGCAACAATGCGTGCACCGCGCGCAACAACCAACGCCTCGCACTGGTCAAACCCCTTGTCTGCTGGGATGCAGTGACCCCTCTGCATGATCTGCAGCCAGTGGGAAACGCGTAATATGTCTGTGTCTGAGATGCGGCCAGGATATGCTTGAGAGGTACCGCAATAGGCACCCACAGGG
The DNA here is from genome assembly GCA_006384855.1 of Tetraselmis striata. NCBI lineage: Eukaryota > Viridiplantae > Chlorophyta > Chlorodendrophyceae > Chlorodendrales > Chlorodendraceae > Tetraselmis > Tetraselmis striata. The sequence continues at coordinate 34,831 of VCJN01000950.1, forward strand.
AGGACTGCAGCCAACAACTTGGCTGTGTGGGTTGTTTTGTAATCGGAGTAACATGTCCGAGCTGCTTTCCTGCTGCATGGCTGCTGGAGCCTGAGCTCTGTGCAGTCCAGCACAAACCGGACCAACGCGCCGTACGCCTCCCTCCACTCAGGATGCACCCGGTCCAACATATCCGCCGTGCTGGGGACGGGGAACTCCGCTTTGAAAACTGATCAAGGTAAGAAATCCATGTCGGGAAAATGCGGGTGAGGCACGACACCTTGATTCCTGACCACGCACTGATGACGCGGGTCCCCAGCCCAGTGCGTAGTTTCACCAGAGTGACCAGCAAAGCATTCTGCGTAGTGAAGGTCCGCTGTTCCGGTTTCCCGACTGACTCGCGTTGTGCAGTGCCATTAGCCTCCGCCTCCATGCGCTGCATGCTCTGCTTGCCGTTCCAGTAGCGCAGCCGGTCCGCCACTCCCTCGCAGTTCACCCATTCAAAGAATTTCTGCAGAGACTGGGCAGTTGGAAACCCAGCAATGTGATTGATGCAAGCATTCCAGGCAGAACCTTCCTTCATCACATTCTCCCATGTGAGCCGGTCCACCAGTCCGTCCAGCATGCCGTCAATCTCCGCATTTTTCCTCTCCAGCTCCTTAGCCAGGTTAGCTATCACATTGCCACATGTGAGCTGAGCAGCGCCAAGCTGCGCCTGCACGTGCTCAAGCTGCTCCATCAGCACCTCCTTCTCCCTCGCCGCCTGCCCAAGCTTCTCCCGCAGCCTCTCCGCCTCTATTTTTGTTGTTTAGTAAGGATTCTTGTTGTCCGCCAATTGTTCCTCCAACAGCTTAATTCTCGACCGCATGTGGGAAACCCCCAGAGGGTCCATCTCTGATGCACCAGACCGAGGGCGAGGAGCAGGCGGTTGCTGCATGGGCTCATTTAAACCGCCGCGTGGCAGCGGCGAGCCCCAACGAGCCGGGGCACTAGGCGGCAGCCTAGGTGAGGGGGGGATGTTCTCCTGCTCCCTAATGCTCGGAGATCTTGGCCTCACTCTAGAGAGGACAGAGGACGTAGCTGCTCGCTGTTGGCTGTTTGTGCTTATGCTCCTGAGCGGTGACCGAAACGCTGCCCGCGGACCTACCGGCGTCGACGGCTGCACACCAGTGGAGCCTACTGCGGCAGCCATGCCAGCTCCACGGGAGAGAGGGCGCTGACGCACGGGGGTAGCAGCGCTGACGGGCGGCGGCCGCGGCGCTTCCCGTCGCGCGCAGTTTTGGTCAACTGCATCCTTGAACGGCAGAGGGGTTGCACCGGGCTTCAACGCCTTACCCACCGCGCCACCTTTTCTCTTGATGTCCCTTTTGTCGCTGTCCGCGAAGTGGGAGGTGTGTACCTTGTAGCTCCTAGGATGCTTGAGCTCCTTGCTTGTCGCGGTAAGTTGGGTCATTGAAGACGAGGATGTCGACGACCTTCCGGTAGTGGTCTGGGTCACGCGCGAGCGTGTCCATGCCATGCGCATTCTTGGTGACCGGTTTGCGACAGTTCGGGTGGTTGCAGACGCAGTATTCCCCGCGTGCATCTTTCGGGGTGGGTAGCGGAGTGTTTTGCGTCGACATGATGTGGGTATGAGAGGTAGGAGATGACGATGTGGTGACTGGCGACAAGATGTCTGAGCAATGTGGGAGCGACCGAGTCAACAATTCTGCGCGGGCGCGGTGCGCTGGCGCTGGGCTGCGGCGGAGCGGTTCTCCGTAGCGAAAATACGGGTACGAATGCTTAACACCGTAATTCTGTACGGGCACCTTATTGTGGCGGAACTCCTCTATGGTGGAGGGGGGGGGGGGGCGGGGGGGCGGGGGGTTTGTATGGGGATAGGGGTTATGAGCCTGTGACGAAGCCGCCGCCACCACGAGTACCATAGTGGCCGCCATATCTCATGAAGTTCGTTCCATATAGTCGCTATTTCCCGCGCGTTTCGTGAATTTTTTTGTTATTAATATACGATGAGTCATGAATCGCGCTGCAGCAGCAGTATAGCGACTTTATACGGTCGTCTGACAGCATTATATCAGTGAATTCACGTTAATTGGGCGGGACACGCGAAGGCACGTCCTATCGTCCTATCGAAGACTTATTAGCGACTATGGGGAGAATTAGTTTTTTATTGTACGAACGATAAGTCATGAATCGCCCTGCAGCAGCAGTAGTAGCGCTTTGTAGTCGTCTGACAGCATTATTAATATCAGTGAATTCACGTTAATTGGGCGGGAAACGCGAAGGCACATGTCCTCGCGAAGACATAAACAGTCGCTACTGCTAAGATCGGAGAGAGCGGTAGATTGACGAAGAAGGGGAAGAGCCAGGTCACGAAGGGGGCACCGGGAAGGCCACCGCTGCGGAGTCTTGTTTTTACTTGGAAGTGGCGGAGTGGCGCGATGTGACTGAAGAAGAACCACGCGCCAAGCGAAGGAAGGGCGTTGGGGCCGATGTAGTCCAGATCGACGTCGGAGTTGGTGGCTCACCCACCTTGGTAGCGAATGTGGGACAGTGGGACTCCGATGGCGTTAGCGGCAGATGCTGCTCCTTTGCGAAGGTTGTGTGAGCTCTAGGATGAATTGCCGGCGGACGGGGAGGGAAGCACCGACAAGACAAGCGGTTGTAGAGAGTAAGTCCGACATTGTAATGGCGGTCCAAGACTTGGGAATGCTCGTTCGGGGCGACCGCCTAGAAGTTTGTTTCGGCCACGGCAACATGGACCCGGGGGGCAGACTGTACGTGGTCGATGAAGTGGTGTAGGAGACGCATGATGCGGGGGTGCTCCGACTTTGGAAGGAGCAGAACGCGCAAGTCGTCGGGGCCGCGCCGACCGGCGCGTCCCTTTTCACGGTACACCTGCATGGTGATGTTGTAGTCGCCGACATGCACGTCCCGCACTCGGCAGGAGACGATAATAAGTCCCATGGCAGAAAACATGAAGTTGACAACCGAGGCTCGGAAGTCGTACTGGTAAACACAATCAACTCTGCGTGCTCGACGAAGTTGTAAGCGACACTACCCGGCAGAGGGACTCGCAAAGGGGCCGCCTCCGTGCGGCGTTGCCTTAGCAATAACAGGCCGCGACGAGCGGCGGTAAGGTGTAGGCTGTCCTTGGCGATCGGGTCGAGGTTGTGTAGTTCAAAGAAGGTGTTGATTGCTGACATGTAGGATTGTAACCACGTAGCCCCAATAATGTGGCCCCGCTCACCAATCCAAGCGACGCGACGTACCGGACGACAGTAGCAGACTAGCAGTGGTCGCCTCCATCGGGCTGATGTTCTCGGAGTCGTGGCAGAACTCCGCGAATTGAGACAGTCTGCCGGCGTAGCTCTTGAGCGTCTCAGTGATGAGGGAGCTGGAGAGTAGGTCGAGTGTCCGCTGTCCCAACTCGCGTCCGAGCCGAACGCCTCATGCAAACGAGACTGGAGTGAAGCAACTTAGGGGGCGACAGCTTCGGGCTCATCAATTACGTGAGTACGGCGCTTGACCGACATTGCAAAGTAACATCAGGGCGGTTTTTTTTTTGCGAAGTACTCCGCTGCGGCGCGCGGTTAGGTTGCCGGCGGTTTGCCGGTAATTGTTGGACGGGTTAGTGAGGGGTTCAGTACGGGTTGCGGGGCAATGTTCAGGCAGGAGGGCCGCCCCGCGCGTCCGTCGAGCTCGTAGCGCATGTCACGCGCGTAACGTACACGCGCGAAGCTTGGTCGTTGCGAACCCGTTGAACCATGTAGTGTAACAACCGACGGACGCAACGATGAAATGGTGCGGGAGTCAGGCGCGGATTGCTGAACCGCCATGTGCAGGTGCGCGGATGGTTGAGCCGCACTCGGATGAATATGTAAGGAGAGCCTCACCGAGGAATGTCTAAATGAAGTCTATCAGGTGGGAGGGTCCGGCCCGGACACCTGGCGCTCATCCCGCCGTTGAACTACAAGGGCACGCCGCGCGGCGGTCACCGAAAAGTGACCTCGCAATGCGTCAGCAGCTCCGACGAAAGCCGCCCCACACCGTCACTTGTGCTCACCTTCGTGGCCATGCCCGCGACCGCCGCCACGTCCACGTCCACGCCCGCGTAGTCCGCCCGCGAACGACGACGCCACCCGAGCAATAGCGGTAGCTTTCGCGCTGGTGGCCACCGTCGCCTCGAAGACGCGACGTACCTAGTCCTTCATCAGGTCCTCGAAAATCGCAGAATCCAAACGCTCGGCGGCAGGCTGAAAATGTTGGGCTCGCAGTACGTCCAGAACACATTGGTCGCCATGCACACGCTTGACCTCGTTGAGCCTCCGCATGAAGGCTAGACGAAAGCGAAACGCCTTGTCGATGGCCTCGGCGTGATTCCGAGCGCGCGCTAGGTAGATAGGGGGTGAAGTATTGATTAGCAGCGAAAACATAAGCAAGGTAGCAGCTTGTCGAGAGCCACGAAGAGAGCGCCCATCTCCGAAACACGGCATCCAAAGGTACTCCTTCTAAGCCGGCAAACACCGGTCATCCTGCTTGAGGTACTCGTTCGTCAGGCCGGTAATGAGGGGAAAGAGCCCATGAACCTTGCTGACCGGTCGAACGGCCTCATAACCAGACTTTGCTCGCTGCAGGAGCTATGGCACCGCGAGGTAGTCGTCCTCGTCCCCCACGAATTTTGCTCCGACACGGCCGCTCTGGGCTACCTCTAGCAAGTCGGGGCGCTCTGCGGCTCCCCCGCTGCCTGTCGGCTGTCCAGCGACGCGCTACGTACCCGGAACCAGAGCCATGTGCTCCGTCTCCATTAACAACATGGTCACGAGCCGTCAATTGAGCTAACGCTGTTGCAAGCTCGCGCAACAATGTAGACTGAGCCTTCTTGTCTGCTTATAACGATTCGAGCGTCGGTTCAACGACGGATTCTGGCACTGGCCTGCCCAACCAACTGCATACCCGCGTGTCTCCACTGCTTTAGTCATCTTGATGACTTCACTTGCATGCCTTGGCAATCAGCTAAACATCGATGAAACTACTTGCGACTAACCGAAATAGGGACTACATATACATTTCGCTTATCCTTGATGTTTTTCTTCTCCGTTTAGCACGGTCTATCCGAGTTTTCGTACACGCGACAATCCGTATACTACATCATCGGCTATCGGTCATATAGTATATCGTGTTATTATATATTAACCTCACGCAGTACACACATGCGCCATGTATACTAAAGGCTTCGTAGGCATGATGTTGTTGAGTCATAATAGCGACTATATCATTGTTGATATGCCATGCATTTATATTATATACTGAGGATTACACGCTATATCATACTCGTGCCATTCTTGTTTTACCTCGCTGGCGTTGTAACCTTGCTGGAAAGTCCTCACGCCCATCTGATCGAAACACGGCTTCATCCACCCGTACCCGGCCGGAACATTTGTTCCACACAACCATAACTGACACTGACGACTTGCCAATGCCACCAACCCACTAGATCGTGGATGTTTACCTTTGCCGAAAAACTGTTGAGAAGCAGGCGGCCAGCCCTTGCATACAACGACAATATAATTATTCGCTCAAACCACATCAAGGCTCTTGAGCTGATTGAGTCTAAAGGTAAGACCTGTGTGCCTAATAAGACATTCAAAAGCCCCATCAGCCCCGCTTTGAAACCAAAAACCTCCACATACACGATAACAATTACTATTGCGAAAACCCAAATAGACCGATTATCAAAACCTACTCCCGCCCACTATGCTACGACTACTAGATTCCGGCGCAACGCTGTGCCTATAAGTGACGCCTTCGTTCGCCTGCGCAAATAAAAAACCGCACCGCTCGAAAAACTACGAGTCATCATGGCAGGCGGCCGCATATGACACTAGCGTCGCAGTCATCCTGCCTGTTACAATTAGATATATATGGATATCAGACAAGTGTTGAATTTATCCTAGCCAGCTCACAAAAAACAATCGACGCTGTTCTTTCCTATCTATCTTTCCTCACAAATCAGAATCCACATAGTCATTCGACCATTGGCTCCCGCGCGTTCCCCGACGGCCACATGGTCACATGCCCTATCGAGCCCCGTGTCGGAAATATCGACGCCATTCATGCTAACACTATGCATGGCCCGAGAAACACTTAAAAAAATGCCGATGACACCGTATTCTTTTGCGCCGCAGTCCGCGATCACGACAATGCAACAATAAACACTAACTAATGCCCAAATCCATTGATAATGCTATATGCTATTGCCAATATTACTACCGACCAATCTGCTATATACATCTAACAAGTTCGATCCCTTCTACTATAACATAAATAAACAATTATGCCAACCATTAGATTCCCTTCCGCAGTTACGCCCCGGCTTTGACTTCGAAATACCACTGCTCTAAGATGCATATCTACCACCCGGCAAAATGTATCGCCTTCCACCAATCCATCTGCCGACTCAGAAGAGTATAAAAAGCATTTAACTGCCTTTTTAGTAACGGATTTATTGGGCAATCGTTTCCGCCTTCTACTGCACCTGTCATATGTGTCCAACATGACAATATGGGCATCCGCACGTGCATTGACAATCTCGTTAGATACATAGATATACCCGCCAGATAATAGGCTTCCCGACACCACACGCCGCCATGTTGTTAGATATGCTCTCCGGCGCCGCGGTTATTCCGCCCTCGATCTTTTTTGTCTACCACCACCTTGTAGTCACAAATACGGACGCCCACAAAGTAACTATCGTTCAAACCTCTGTTCGGTCAGTACGAATTCCTAGTCATGCCACTTGGCATGTCCAATGCCACGTCGGCGTTTGAACGATGGATTACTAACGTTAGCAGTCGCCTAAAACACGTTTATTCTTGTCTACTTTGAAGACGTTTTGGTATTTAACATCTCCCTCGATGAACAAATATCACACTTCATACCACGCTTGTTTTGCTTGCCGACATTGCATACTATTGTTATTGAATTCTCCCCTCTGCCAAGAACGAACTCGAATATTTGGACAACCAGTTAGCCAGCAGGGCACGCTCTTCCGATAATAACATTTCTGCTTTTCCTGATTGAGCCCCGTCAAAAACTGCATAACAAATACAACGATTCCTCAAAGTCGGCTAATTAATGTATTTCAAATATTTACGTATTGAATACCCTCGCATGACCGCACCCTTTTTATTATATTTGGTCCCAACGTACATTTTTTTGGAGACAACGCGAACATGTACGTTGCATTTTACGATGGAAACAATATATATGCTTATGAATACTCCTTAGGCGCTGTTTTACTTCAGCAGAGTGCCAAAGGACACCTCCGACAGTGTCCTTATTATATACCAAAGTTTCGCATTCTCCCCATACCAGATACATACCCCACATGTGCCCAAGAACTTTTGATTACGCTTGTCCAAATGACGTTGCTATATTGAAGAAAGTTGTAAGATCACGGTCATAGCACACAAGGCCACTCTACGTCACCTGCCCGCCCAATTGGCGTTCAGCCGCAGTCACTCACTATGACGCCGTAATGTTTTATACCATACCTAGCAAACCCACCCCCGCACCGGAAAGGCCGTGCTCGACATAATACACCGCAGTAAAACTCTTAGAATGAGGCCGATGCCCGGTAGGTATCGTCGCCCGGATTTACGCTACGACTTCACCAAACATGACGCTCAACTGCTTGACAAAGGTCCAACTAACACATATGCATGATTATGTGCATGTATATAGATATTATATTGTGTGTATATATATATATTATATATATATATATATATATATATATATATATATATATATTATCTGCATTCTTATTCTTCTAGTCTTTGCCAAAGTGGCCTCCCACTCTGTTCTCTCGCGCCTCTCCGCGACGAGCTTGCAGCTACTCGCCGGTCTCTCCTCCCAGCGAGCAGCATCAAGTTGTGCGCACACACACGCACGCACACACACACACACACACACACACACACACACACACACACACACACATATGTATATATATATACATATACGTATACATATATTAATACCCGTACTACTCATCTGCTCATTGTCCGTGCGCCACCTTTACATGTTCCACGCCATACCAACGTACGCCCACATCCCACATTATGCCTCTACCAATGCCCAAGGCTGTCCACTGCAATCCCCGATGACTTCAAGACTAGATTGCATTTCCAAGTCTAGCGCATGCTTGCAACCGGCTGCCGAGCTATATATTATGGCTGTATCGAGCTGTGTACGACCCTGTACACTGCAACAATTCCTTTCATGCAGACCTTTTCCTTGCTTATGTCACTTTGGCGATGGATAATAATGGATTTTGTTACTAGCAGCGCGCGTTTTATAATTCTATGCGAGTATTATTAATGGCACCGGAATTAGCAATAGTATTATATTATCACTATAAGTAGTAGCATCGTATGGAACTGTACGCATAACAAGAAGAAAGGGTTATCATACGTATAAACGTAAAGTTCGCTCCATGTCGGCGGCCAAAGCCACCCCGGCACTTTACCTTTTGCGCCGATTGCATTCGTAGGTCCGCCATAGCCCTCAATAGCGACAAATTAATCACTACCCGTACGGTTTCATATATCTCCATTGCGGGGTATTTTTGGTACACCAAACCCAAATCACGTACCAAAGTCCAGGTGTTGGTCTAGCATACCCAAACCGAGCATGATAGCAAGCCCTGGGGGAGGGCTTTTAGGCCCCGCAACCCCACTCGGTTTATGTTGACATAAAACCGGGTCGATTGACCGCGTGGGTGGGGGTGCTCTTGGGTGCGTCATCAATATTTTTGGCACACTTTTAACATCCACTAGCCTCCCGGACTGTCTCGTAATTACTACGTAATGGCATATAATCGCGATTTCCCCATGATATGGCTGGGCACGCAATCCCCGTATCTACCGTGTAATCGCCACGTCACCGCTAGGCTCAGTAGTCACAATGACATGCCCGGCTCGCCGCGTTCCGGGTGCTACCTCCTACCTCCTACCATGGGGACCGAAATCGCGATTACCTGTCATTACGTTGTAATTACGAGACATGTTCCGACCAGAAGGCTAGTGTCTGCTCCGCGTCCACCCACCGCGGCAAAGTTTGCTCAAGGGTTCCAACGAGTGGATGTTGAACATGTAGATGATAAACCAAGGTGGTACCATAGGGGCGGGGGCTGCGCTTTCGAGCGGTTATTACGGGCCGGGGAGGGGCTGGGACTCTTGGGAGATGCGTGCGGCGCCCGCATCTCCGCGTGTGGGTCGGGGCGCTACCGACCGGGGCTATAAAGGCTCCACCAATCCACACATGTGCATATGTGGCGCTGGCGCCCGAGCGACGCCAGCTGGCGACGCCGAACGGGAAGGGAGATGATAAGAAATTGGGACACGGAATAGTGCTCAGATGAACCACGTGCTACCTGAGTTACAAGGCGAGCTAGTGATGGTCGTCAGCTCGCCGCCGTTCGCGGCGCACCCGTAGTGCGCGACGAACGGGCGGTATCTCATGCATGCATACGTGCCGACACCTACTCGGCACTTCTTGGACGGAACTCGCCGCTTCCGCTGCCCCGCCCCTCGGATGCTAGCTAGTGACGCTAGGATGAGCTTTCATAACTTCGGCGTGGCGAAGGGCATGGTGACGGTTGTGCTGGTCCGCGACGCGGTAGGTGCGCGGCATATCCAGGAATCCGCGGTCAACCCACCTTGCTTGGACTTTCCACCCCTGTCCCCGAGTTCACCACAGCATACAAGTGGGTATACTCCTCTGACGAAAGCCCTAAAAAACAATTTCATTAAGGCTATTAAGCTCCCGGATTACATCATATATGGCCAAGATTGGGACAACTACCCCAGTGTACCAATAATGGTGTACCAATAAAACTACCCCACGATGGAGATTCATGGACTACCTCTGGTCCGGTGGTCGCTAGCGCCCCGTCAAGGCAGGCCTCGTATGCAAATTAACCATATTAAATCCAGGACACGCCGGATCGATCTGTCACCCTCACTGCGAGAACCGGGAATCGAACCGGCGACCTCTCGTACAAGAGACCTCTGCTCTGCTACGCGATGTGCTGAGCGGTCAGTTCTGCATATAAATACACCAGCCAAGCTTTTTACTTCCTCAGTGCCGGTACTTTCCGTGCATTATAACTGGGGCTAAATCTGACAACACCAAAGATAACATATAAATATGGATAAGGATACATCATGGTACATCCATATTAAGGATATATGATATCCTTATATCCGCCAAGTATGGAGTGCATAAAGTCTGTAATAAAACCCATTAGCATCAACGATTAGTCGCTGAGAATTACGAGTGGACAGCAGCGAGGGTTCGTCTTTTCGGTGAGCCGGTATCCCCAAATTATCCGACTCCTGGTTTTACAGGTACTTGACTATACGAGGTTATTGCGTAATGCATAATTGAAACCTGTGTTCACGTTGAGTGTCCGAACTAGCTACTGAATTAATACGATTTCTGTTCTGTGCGACGACGGGAGTCGCAGTTCCCGCCAGAGCGATCTGCGAACCGGCGTGGCATGCACAAGTACGAGCAGTCACAGCAGCGCGCGGTGGTGCTAAGGCAAGGTGCTTTATAACACGAGGCTGATGCGCTCTTCAGCAGGCCCACTACTCCCCTGGCCGCTTCCCGACGCCGCTAGGAGGATCTCCCACCTCACTGGAATCCCGTTGAGTGCTACCACGCGGTTGTAAAGAGAGGTGGCCTCCCGCCTTCTCCGATGGCGCCCACGAGCAGCCGCGCGGTCGGGGTGACCACATTCGTGCTGCTGGGCCTCGCTGCATGCGCGATCGCGGAGCCCTGGAACTTGCCAACGTACCGAATGTGTCGCCAGGTCCGCCTCAGCGGCGTGACACACGAAGTGAGCGGAACCACCTACAATGCAGTCACCAACAGCTTGTGGGTCGTCACCCGGCGGCCGCGGGTGATAGCCGAGTACACCATGACCGGGCGCAAGCTCCGCACCGTCGGCCATAACGGGCTGGTGGACCCTGAGGGTGCGGCGCCGCCACAGCCTGCACCGTCCAGCTTCGTGCCTGTTTCCGTTTCACTAGACACATTGTAGGGTCTCGGTCTTTACCTTCCTTACAGCATGGTATGGTTAAGATCAATATCACATCGTAGGCACATGATGCCATATCGACACAGGTGCGCGACCACCTCCGACGGCGCGTCGCCGTTGCGACCGGGCTATATCCCTGTCCAGAAACAAAACCTCGCGGTCGCGCCGCTTGGAATGCCGTCGGCTGTGAACGCTGTCTATCGCGCAACCCCACCCCTTCTCGCGCGGTCCGCGCCAGAGACGCTTGCCTGTCCGAATCCTACACGATGTTGCTCGACAGGCATCGCCTGGATGTGGGACTACACGTTTGGAGTCGCCGAGGAGGGTCGGGGCCGCGGGTACGCTATCACGATCATGAGCGCCGAGCCCTGGCGGCGCGACGTCCGCGTCGAGAAAAAGATCGACCTCAGCCGGTTGCCAGACCAACACTCCGGCTCCGGCCTGGAGGCGCTTACCTTTGATCCCGTGGCGCGCGTGTTCTACGCCGCACAAGAACAGAATCCAATTCGTCTATATCGAGTGGAGCTGGACGGGCGCACACGCCAAATGTTCTCGCAAAAACCCCGCGGCGAGTTTTACGGCCGCGACTTCGCCGGTCTTCACTTTCGGCCGGGCCACGACGCGGTGTACGTCCTGTCAGAGGCAGGCGAGACCGTGAGCAAGATCAGCCTCGACGGCAGGACAATAGGGGCGCCTCTGCGAGGAATCCGTGGCCGTATGCCAGAGGGCCTCACCTTCACGCCCGACGGTGCGCTGATGATAATCGCTGGCGAGCCGGATGAGATGTTCTTCTACACCTCCGTGGGCACCTGCGATTGGACTCCTGGCGCGCCTCTTCCCGATTACTATGACCCGCCTGCGCAGAGCGCCGAGTCCCCGAGCGCCGCTTCATGGCTGGACAAGCCCATAGGTAACGGCGCGATGCACACCTGGTGATTGCATGCTCCAACATAAATGTGGTTCTTGAACCCCCTCCTGTCCATTGGCTATGCTCGCGTGACTGATGTGTAGTGTGCATGTGTCCGGAAATATTCATAGACGACAACACTATAGTTGTGCGCCTCAAGCTGGAAGGCATCACGCCGGAGCAGTTCAGCCCTCTTGCCCAGATCTACTACAAAGCGGTGAGTCTGATACTCTGCTCGCCGTGAATAGCCACACTGGTCCGAATTTTGCAGAAATTGACAACAGCAGGACTAACCCCCCTCCCCCTCTCCCTTCTCTCTCCCCCTCCTCCCTGGGCCCTCCTCGTGCAGGCAGTGGCCATAACTGCCTATGGTGGCAGCCTCGACGTGCTCCCGCTGGTAACCATGCCCCGCGTCACAAGCACCGACGGCGCCATGTTCACCGAGGTGCACATCAAGCTGCGCCAGGGCGAGGACGCCGAGGCGCTGCGAACCACTGTGGAGCACGCCATCGAGACCGGTGCCTTCTACACCACACTGGCCTCCCTCAGCTTCCCGCACTCGGACATCACAGTGACAATTGTGGAGACGGATGAGGGCGACGTGGAACACGTGGATGGCCCTGATGGCGCCCCTTACGCCTCGGGCTATGAGGGCTACATCACCCTGCGCATCAGCGACCTCCCCCCCATCCAATTCACGCCGCTGTTCCAACTGTACCTGCGCTCGGTGGGGCCCCCCTTTACTCCGATGAACCCCTTCACCATGGATCCACTGCACCCCAGCAGCTCCCTGATTTCACCGCTGATTCTGCCGGTGGCTGTGCACGCAGGCTGTGTCCTCCGCTGCTTATGGCAGCAGACAAGCCTTATCGCTGGTGGAGGTAACCGAGTCTGAGCCCATGCCGGTAAGCTGGGGCCCATCTGCTCTATTGCCTTTACATGCCGCGCCACGCACTGGCTTCCATCTGAGTCATTTCTTCTTTTTGGGCCACCACTGGACGCTGACTCTGTCTCTGTTGCTCTCCACCTCAGTCGCAAGTGGGGATGGTCGCCACACTGCGCATCCTGGCTCTGACCCTGGAACATGCCCAGACGCTTCTGAGCAACGTCTCCGAGGCGGCCACCAACGGCACATTAGCTCAGAAGATTACCGAGCTTGGGAGCGAGATCTCGGTGACTTTTGCTGTTGGCCCCATTACCTTCCGCGAGTCGGAAGTACCCCCGGAGGACTTCCCAGTGCAGGAGCTGGAGCAGCTCAACACTGCCAGCGTGCCTGGGGATGCGGACTATGAAACCACCATGGCGTTCCTGGAGGACGACGAGGGCGCAATCGGTCTGACCGGCAGCAACCTCTTCATCCTGGTTGGCTGCTCCGCTGTCGGCGGGGCGCTGGCGGCCGTCATTGCTGTTGTGGCCTACAGGAAGATTTCTAGCAAGAAGACGCGCCTCACTGACAAGCCGGAGGGTGAGGACACTGTGGAAGCCTGAGTTTTAATCATTCATGCCGTGTACCAATGCTCGGTAGCACCATGAAGGGGGAGGGACGAGTGTCGATTGTTTCTTGGCAAGCATGAATGGATGCTGAGCTTGTGGCACTTGTGTGTGTCTCCAGCAGGGGTGGAGCTCGAGGAGTCGCAGCCGCACCAGCAGCCAGGTGCATTCCATTCTCCGGTGGCTTCTCCAGCCCGCCTCAGATCCCCCTTCAGCTCTCCTCCGCTCCTTGGTTCCAAGATCAAGTCGCCGTCACGATTTCCGCGCTCCCCGGAGGAGCGCAGCCTCCTGGAGGCCGCCGAAGCGGGCAGCGGCAGCGGCAACGAGGGCAGCGCGGACGACAGCCATGGCGCGACCTCCGTCGTTCTGAGTCAGGAGACCTTCATGAACAGGCTGCATGCGGGCTCCACCACTGGAAGTCCGCTGGAGGAGGAGGAGCCGGTGGGCAGCTACGGCATTGACATCCAGGCTGACCACTCCGACCACGACGAATAAACAGCACATCATGCTGTACCTTTATTATGCCCACAGCGATGCCGCGCAGGCCCCAGTACGAGCTCGTGTAGCCCAGCCTGGTGCCTGCCTGGGCCATGCGTGGCGATTGTCAGAGGCGCCACTTTATTTCAAAACGCTCCTAGACAACTAGGACATTGCCGCGTGCTGCTCGCCAGCCTTCTGTCTTGATTCCTCAAAGTTTCACATCCGGCGCCCATCGATTTTCCTTATCTACATCTGCATCGTGTAATGCTATGAACGCTACCAGCACACCGGCTGCTTCATGCCCGCTTCCTCAGTTCGGCGATGGGTAATGCTGCTGCAATGTGAAGCGGCTGCGCCTCCCACAGATCAGACTGTGAGTGCCGCAAATTAGTCGGCGGAAGTGGGACCGTGGCGCTTCCTGCTGAAAGTGCTTCTGGGAGAGTTTAGGCGTTAGCATGCACCGGGGTAATGCAACCCATGCGGACTCTGGCAGCACCTGGTATACTTGTGCAGATATCATTATAATTGGGTGAGCTTCCCTCCACCGCCATGTTCAGCACGCGCCGCGACGCACCTCCACAGATGTCAGTGTGACTCCATGTGTAGGATGAAAAGCCTCTAACTTCGTACCGGCGTGGCTGTAGCACAACATACGGGTACATTGTGGGCTTCAACAGGGGGGTTGGGGGGGGGGGGGGGGGGGGGGGTGAGTAAAGACTGATGTCAGGTAATCATCTCCCGAAGCGGACACTATCGGACATTGTATCGGACGCAGCGGTGAAAATGGCCAGAAATGTCACCGCTGGCATGTAGCTCAGTACCGGCCAATAAAGCGGAGTGTACTTCGGTGAGCGCTACTGGCCGCGGAGTTTTCATCGTAAAAATAGGGTAAGGGACATGGGAACTCTGGGTCACCCACTGGCCGCATTCGCTTGAGCTATGCTGCGTGACGGTGTCTGCACAATGGCGGTCCACTTGCCGCCTTGTTGCGGCCGTTCCAGGGCGTGTACATGACACAGGGCTACGCTCATCAAGAAAACATGCTTGGTCTAGCTGAGGACACCCAGAAACCAGGGCGGGGTTGAATTGTCATTGATGTTGTAGGCCGGGGCTTGGCGGTCCGCATGGATATGCGGAAGTTGCTATAAATCCAGGTCGGTCGGCATTTTAGGGTCTTTAGGGTTTACCAGGAGTAAAACCCTAAAGACCCTAAAAACACCAGGCCGCCGATTGACCGGCTAGCGTTGCCGTGCAAATCAATGGACATGAGCCCTGGAGACCTACACTTCACATGTGAGAGAGCCGTCGAAACACAATTGCCGTCGGATTATCATCGTTCATGAGCCGGCTAGTGCTGCTCGTTAATCCCTTCACGAAGCACTGGTGTAGACCTAGGCGTTGAAGCCTCACTTGGGGGGGGGGGGGGGGGGGGGGGGGGGGGGGGGCAAAGAAGCTGAATTCCGGTTTATTCCAATAATCCATGTAGGCACCCAGCTCCATTCCATGCGGAAAGCGGGCTGCTTGAGAGCGTTGATTCCGACGCGGCAAGGCTGGCGCTGGAAAGTGATAGCAGTAGTCATCCTCGTGGGCATTGAAGAAGCGGAGCAGGGTAAAGGCACATTACCCTGTCAGCAAGGCAAGTTGCTGCATTTAAAATGGCGGATAGTTGTAGTGGTGCATCATAAAATATGATAACAACCGGAAATTTATGACTAATTTGTTTGGATGCTTATCAGCCGGCCAGCACACGGCGGCGACGACGAAGGCGCGCAGCATTATTGTTATTATTGCGGCCAATATATACCGGTGGTATGGTATCAGGTCGCTATATTTAGATGTACAAATCATGAAATCATGTCAAAACGACTTTAATGCGAGATTCATTCCGGTGATTATAATCCCCGCCCGCAAATAAAAATTTAATAGCAGCTCGCCGTCCCGCGCGCAACCATTTCGCGTTCTGCATATCCAATATTCAATTTCTTTTGGGGGCGGTCATCGCGACTACGACGCGGTGATGCCTCGGCCTATTTGTCAGCCAGCAGCTGCTCGATGCGCCTTTACCTTACACCACCCTGCAGCAGAAAAACTAGCACAGAACCCAGGGTTGAAGAAGGCCGCCTTGTCTTAGTTAGCACCAACCATTTTCTCGCTCGACACGCACCCGCCTCGCCAGGTGGTAGTGGTTGGAGCTCGTATACGCAGCACGGCGCCATGGCTGCGCCCTCCTGCTCGTACGAGTTCACCTTCAAACACCGGTGGAAGGTCACCAACCACATGCTAAGCGGTGGGCTTCTCCCCCGAACAGTCCCTCGCTCGTAGATTGTCCGCTTTAAAGGGAGCCTTCCTCGCCATGTAATATTTGCACCAAGTGCTATTGTTGGGTTACATGGCTCGTCGGCGTGCGAATCGCGGCGGGCATGCCGTGTTGTGCTCATCGCAGCGCCGACAGACTGGCTTACTTTCCGGCTTGTCGCTGCACGGGCTGTGCCAGGTATCACGCTACCCACCTGGCTACGCATGCTGTGGCGCCACGCCCGCGATGTGGACTGGTGGCTCTACTGGCACCGTGTACGTATGGGGAATCGGCTTGCATACTGCCCGCCGCCCCCCTCACCAACCACCCTGATCGCTGCGGATGACATGCATATGCCATCATGCAGCATCCCGGGTGATGGGCTCCATGCCATCAACACAGCGAGGACTCATAGGCTGTCGCTTATCCTCACCACCTGATACCGCTGCGGCAGGTCCTCTTCCTCACCACCCTTTCAGTGTTCAACTCGTGTGGGGCTGCCTTGGACTGGTACGCTGCCTCGCATGGACCCCCCCCCTCCCTTCCCTTCCCGCCTCCGCCCCTTCGACATCACGTCATCGCAATAGCTTGGAGCCGCAGGTACACCTAGTTGAGACTGCCCACTGTGTGCTCCCGCAGGATACTGTACTCCCGGCGAGTGGAGCAGCAGCAGCTGCACCCCGAGCCCGTGTTCATCCTGGGCCACCCGCGCACGGGCACCACGCACCTGCACAACCTCATGTCGCGCGACCCCACCTTTGCCTACGCAAACACGTACCAGTGCGGTAACACCCCCCCCCCCCCTTCGTTAGCACTGCCACCGCCCCATGCCCCCATGCGCGCCTTCCCAACACGATCCCCCCAGCCGGCCCTCTCACTCACATGCCAGCGCCGCTTCTCATCGCCGCATACACCCACCCACTCGCAGGCTACCCCGCCTCCTTCCTATCCACAGAGCGCTTCAACTGGCTGCTGGCGCCCATGCTGGACACGACGCGCCCCATGGACAACATGGCCCTCTCCTTCAGCTTGCCGCAGGTGGCACCCCACCAGAGACTGCCACGATGACGGCCGATGCCCCGGCACCGCCGGCCACGTGCTGAGCGCCCACTACTCCCACCCGGCAGGAGGACGAGGTGGGCACCAACGTGCTCAGCGGCGGGCGGTCGCCCTACATGCCCATCATTTTCATGCGGCGCCACCGCGACTTCCAGCCAATGTATGAGTGGGGAGAAGACGCCGCGCCGGAGGACGCCGCAGCGTGGGAGGAGGCGTTTCTACACTTCATGCGCAAGGCGGGGGTGGCAAGCCGCCCCATACGGGGCCGGGAGCCCGATCAGACGACCTGAGGGTTTCAGCCGATAGCTCAACTGTTTCGTATATACGTTCTGGGTGATTGTGGGCGCTGTGGGACAGATTGAAGTGCTCCGTTAGGCCATAACAAGCAACAGAATCGGCCGTTTAAGGAATGAGGGGTTATGTGCGTGTGTATGACCGAACGTTCTACGCAGAAAATAACGGAATGTCACAAAGGTGTGATATCACGGCTTTAGTATCAATGATACTCGCACTGGAGGGCTGTCAGTGCATACAAGCAGTTTGTAGCGACATCGGCGGTGCTGAGTGAACTCCGCACCTTCTTCCCGTGTCGATGTGGGGGCTGCGGCTGAGGGCGGTGGCCATCCGGTGGCAGCAATGGGTTGTCCTGGCAGCCTGGGGTGGCAGTCCGGGAAGGGGCATTCCCGTGGGCCTCAGGTTCCGCCCCGGGCGAGCGCAGTCAGCCGTGCTGAGTGTTTGCCGGGGCGCGCGCAGGTGACGCTGCGACACGGCGGCCACAAGCCGCTGCTGGTCAAGTCGCCGGTGCACATGGCGCGCGTGAGGCTGATTCTGCGCCTCTTCCCGCGGGCCAAGTTTGTGTTCATCCACCGCCACCCGCTGGAGGTACGCGAGCTGCTGCTGTCTCCCGTCCAAAACTGAAGCCCAACATGCATCGGATGAGTCCAGGCGCTTCACTGGACTTGATCCCCTCCATCACCCGCCGGGCTGCTGATGCGACAGCGGGAATTGCCGCGACCCGGCGGATGCGTTGACGATGTGCCCTTCTTCGCTGGCGCTCTCCGCCGCTGCAGGTGTTCCAGTCCGCAGCCCACATGGCGGACACGTACTACTGGTACGCCTACCTCCAGCGGCCGACAAGCCAGGAGGTGAGACGGCGCTTCCCACGCCGCGCATTGCAGTGGTCCATGCGCTGGCAGCGCAGCGGACGCAAACAGACGAAGCGCGTGGTAAGCTCTGCTCCGCACCGCCCGCCCACAGGTCACCGACTTCATCCTCGAGCAGGGCGAACTGCTGCACCGCACGTGAGCCCCCCCTCTCCCCCCCCCCTCCCCTCTCTCCCTTCCCAGCGCCTTCGCGCCTTCCGTCCTTCACCCCCTCGATCCCCCTAGCTGCATGTGTCATGTTACCGCAATTTGACAGTCGTTATAACTGAATCCAGCTCTCCTGTCTCGAAAAGCTGTCTTTCCCCAGCATCAGGGAAGGGCCGGCCCCCCGGTCAACCCGCATAGGGTCCGGTGATTAAAGCGCGCATGGCGGAGCCTCTGTAGGCCAGCTGGGCCATGCTGCAGTACATGTGCCACTTCCGCATCACCGGTGTCGGTACGCGGCACGTGAGCCGTACGGGGGATTACGCGGCTGACAGAGTGCGCCCTGGGGATGTTTACATGCGGCAACGGCAGGTACCTGAGGGACCGGGAGCTCATCCCTCCGGGTAACCTGCATGAGCTGTCGTTTGGCAGCCTGGAGGCGGACCCAAAGGCGGCGCTCCGGAAGATCTACGGCGCATTTGGGTGAACCCTCCCCTCCTTCCAATCCCTTTCCAGCATGGGCTGCAAGGGAATGGATCCGCCTCGCAGGCAGTGTATGAGTGTATGCTTGCGTGTATGCTGCTTGCTTGCTTCGTGCTCTCTCATTGAAATTTAAGAGTTGTTGCAACTTTATTCCCGGGCGAGCCAGCCCCGGCTGCATAAATCCGCCTAGGGTCGGCCGTAGCCGGTAGCTTGCAGCCCTCTGAAGGGCATGATGCCTCCTCACTTGAGAGCACATGTGGCGCGGCCTCGTGGATCCCCACGCCCAGTGACCGCCATGCCATACTATGTGTGATACTCGCGCCTGATGCTGGCGTTTGGATGCATGATTGCCACGTGTGCAGGTGGGACTCCTTTGACAGCCTCCAGCCTGCGCTGGAGAGGTACTGCCAGTCCCTTGCCGACTTCAAGAAGAACAACCACCGTCAGCTGAAGCCAGGCATGGAAGCAGTCGTCCGGGAGCGTTGGCGCGTTATTTTCTCTGCGTTTGGTTACCAATGAAACCCGCGTGGGCGACATGCCGCTTGCGTCCCAAGGTTCACGCGCCCTCTGCAAAGATGAAGTATACTCACAATCAGCGCTCAGAGGGATGCACTTCACCAATGAGGCATTCACCCCGCCGGAAACTTTAGCAAGGGCTTGGCCGTAGGTCTCCTTGTGCGCTGCCTAGGGATGCGGCTAGGGTCTGAAACCCTAGCCAATCAGTTGCCCTATCTATGGTGAAAACCAGGGCATAAAACCCTAGATGAAACCCTAGCTTACCAGACAGGTCTTGGGTTGTCTCGGCCGCCGTGCGCCGGCGGATATGTATGGCAGACGCTACGGCAACATTAACATGGCGGACACCAGCACGGACGAACCCTCAACCCGACGTCAGCTGCAGACAATGACTTAGCATATGCCACGGAGGATGAGTAGTGCATATCAGGCACCGAGATGGCGCGGGGAAAACATCACATGCATGACTGCACCGCGGGAAGTGCAGATGGTGCATGGTCTAACTACAAGCCTGTGTCAGTGCTAGCCCAGACAGGTCTACACACGCAGTGACGCGTGTCCGGTGTCGCATGTGCCGCTGCCGGCCTTTTGATGTGTAGAACGATAACATCATAACAATCTACCCACATGCACAGTGTAGGTGGTCGGCATGCTCTAATATACTTGATGGGAAACAACATGCAGCACTTCTCACATCCATCATATTCACACTGATGATTAACTCTTAGTAAAAGTTGCGACCAAATCAACGGTTGTTGCGTGTCTTGAGTGCCATTAATTGTTGAGTGTCTTGAGCGGTAGTAAGTGGGCGATGGTTTTGTGGGCTGGGATATACGTGTTGCGCTGACAGGGACCCAGGCTACTGCCTAGTAGTGGCATCAACTGCCAACGCGTCAACATGCTCACGATCCGGCGCCCGCACGACGTGTGGCGCCATCGGAGTTGGTGGTAACAAAGTTGACCGGGAGGCACTTGATGCGGAGGAGTAATAACAAAATGGGGGCACAATCAGAATGTTAGAGGTAAATGTAAGAAGCCTATATAATGTTTGTATAAAGTCTACACTATGGCAGCGAGCAGAACAGGGCATGCAGCATGGCACTACGAGCACTGCTTGCGAGAAAGGCCAAAACGATAGCATATATGTACTGCAGTACTACACCAAGTAGAGCTAGGAGTAGGTGGTGGGTCGAAGGGCGCGCCCGCCGCTAGTGTTAACATACAGTGCATCATATGTTACTCCACCTACAGGAAAATAGTGGTAAGAAGTTCAAACATCTGGCGAGTCGTCATCTAATAATAATGAGTGGCATAGGCGGGAGGTGAGGAACTATTCGTACAGCGACAGGAACATCACCGGCGGGCGACAAGGCGTAGCGACGTGACAAGTAATCAGGGTGGGCTACTGCTCTGTTACAATGTGCAACTACCAAACGCACCAGCAGGCCACGATTCTACATATTCTGAAAAGACATTACGCACTGCGATTCTGGCTTGTGTGTTTTGTGCCCTGCTGTGTAATTATTCCACTTGCCTCGACTCGCCCACCGGAGCGAGCCAGGCTCAATGTCCGATTTCTATGCCGCCGCTCATGAAGGTGGCCATGGAGTCGAGCTTTTCCGTGAGCTTCTTCTCGTCCAGCTTGGGGATGTTCCACGCCTCACAGAGGCCCGCCACCAACAGGTGGATCAGCGCGTCCATCTTTTCTGCGAGCGGCCGCGTCGGCGAGTTGGCTGAGCCCCTGATGACACCCGCAGATGGCCGCCGCTGCGAGCTGTGCGCCCGCAGCTTGTAGAATTCCCAATACGCAAACTTCCCCTCGTGCTCGAAGCGGGACCCTGCCTGGCTGTTGGCGTCCGACGCGCGCAGTGCCTCGAGCTGCGCCTCTGGCGGCAGGGACAACGCCTCCGCCAGCCTCCCCAGCCCTTCCAGAAAGTCGATGAAGGTCCAGCTGACGACGCGCTGCCGGCGGCGCAGCTCGTCCACGTTGCCAGTCTGCCACCAGCGACATGCGGAAACAACGGTGAGTGCGCGCCCGTTGTTTGAGCCCGTTATTTGACATCTCTGCCGGGCTCATGGCACAAAAACACTACAGCACTGGACTATGCTGGACATTATGATTTCGTTATATTGTTATCACATAACTTCTATAGCGAAATGTTATACTTTCGTCTGCCATATCGAAATGAACTACCGCCCACGATGTCTCGGACTCTCGGTGCGGCGGCGGTGGAACGTCATACGCGAACTAAATCATGGGAACAGTGTACCATAAAAAAAGAGGACACAAAACGACATCATCGAAACCATATTCACGATGCGATTTGAAGATTTGGCCTATCTCTGTCAGTAAGGCGAAGATCATATCGCTGAACCTACTACTTGTGGTATATTAGTACTCTATCACGACACCCCAAAATACGGGGGGGGGGGGGGGGGGGGGGGGGGCACCTGGGACCACATGAAGAGCAGCTTGGCCTGCGTGGTGCCAATGCCGCTCCTGGTGCCGACGAGCTGCAGACTGTCCAGGAAGGCCATCCAGTGCTCCAGCTGGAACCACTTGGCGCTGTCCTTGGCCTTGTACACCTTGTACAGAGCCTTGAGCATCGGATGGTGCGCCTGCAACAACGCCCCGGCCCAGAGGATTATACAATGGTTTCGGAGCATCGCCCCGCACAGCCGCTTGCTACCTGATCAGGCAGTGGCGCCAGCAGCTGCGACGGAGGTTGTGCCCACGTGGCCAGTCATGCGAAGGCGGCACATCAGGGGGCAGTTGGGGAAATATCACACGCTGCCACAGCAACCATCGTCCTTCCGCACGCGTATGCCCTCCTCACCCTGAGGATGACATCCACCGCTTCGTTGTACAGGCGGTCCCGGCGGAACTGGTTGCTGTCCGTGTCGGCCCCGGGCGGCAGCCTCGACATGTGCTCGTCGCACAGCATGATGACTGCCTCGCTGACGTCCGCGGTCGCACGCTTGCACTTGATGAACTTGGCGATGGCGGCGCGGATGAGGATCTCGATCCACTCGAAGCGCATCAGCGCGTTGTCGTCGTTTTCGTCCTGCTCCTCCATGGACATCGCCTCCCCCTCCTCAAAGTTCGTGGCGATGAACATCGCATCCAGGGCGCCGTTGCAGCAGTAGGCAGAGCTCTGGTCAGCTATGCCCACCTGGAATAGGTCGCCAGTAGACACCAACGAAATTAATAAAGACACGGTATTAAGCAGTCGGACAGAGGTCAGAGAGGTTGCTACGCTGTGCTGCCCCATCAAACACCAAAGGCCATTCGGGAAGCAGATTGATCAACCGAGGCACTATTCGACACGTTGAAGTGGACCAATGGGCCGGCGGCGCGCGTCTCGTGGCCGCTGGTCCGTTTTGTGGATACACGCGGGCGCCTTAGTTGACGGACTGCCTCGCACCTCTCTGCAAAAGGTGCCCCATTGGTTCGCCAGCATGGAGAAGGAGACCTCCCCGATGCCGCTGCCCCGCGCACAGTAGTAGTAAAAGGTGGAACGGATGACGGCGTAACGCCCCAACACCGCCTCGTAGATCTGCGGCAACAACAGCTGTCAATGTCACATTGCGCGCCACCTCCCCCCTCCCAGCTTCCCCCTTTTCCGTCCCTCAATCCATCTTACTAGCGCGTCGGTGGGAACTAGCTTCAAGCCGCGGGGCCTGGCTATGTTCTACAACCCTTCCAACGTTTGTTTCCTGTTTCTATTCTGTTATTGCTATTCTGCTCTCTTCTTATTATTGCTGAAGTTCCATCAGAATATACTGTTTAGACGCAATATTAAGGATTACGTACGCGAAAGATTACGTAATCTTCCTGTCTGCAATTTTGATGCAAGGAATCCTTTATGTCTGCAAAATACCTTTATCAAACGGCATTTGTCCTTACCAGCATACACCTGCGTTAAATACGTATTCAGTTAAACCGTATAAGGATTACCTGACGCGTAAAAGTATAACGCGCGTAATCCCGCCAATATGATCCCCGTAATCTTATCGGTGTGCATCGGTCCGTGTTCCTACTGTATCGCTGTCTCATTTGAAACAATTCGCGTATACCTTTCCTTAATAAATGGGCAATACAAACTCAAACAATGTACTTAGGGCTATCCGAAATCGATTCGCAACACAACTCGTAGCCTTCTTTCGAACAAATTCAAACTATCATCATATTCTATTCCATTCTATTCTAGCGCTAATTGCCAAACTTCCATCCCACCAACTGGCTTCCATCCCACCGCTACTAGACTGGTTAGTTCCTTTGTCTAGTAGCTCATGAGCGTGCCAGATACCCCAGGGGCGGTCACCCCCCGCACCTCTGTCATCTCGCTCTTGAGGCTCTCGCCCCCGTCTGCCACACCAGCGTCCGCCTTTTTGACCAGCTTTGAGGAAGCGCGTCTTGGCCACCACGCGCGCCCAGTCCATGTCGAACTGGAGACATCCGCGGTGGGCACATCAGGCACAGCATGCGTACACTTTGTGAGCAGCCTCCCAGGGCAGGCGGGGCTGGGCAAGGAGACGCTGGCGAGGTAGCCCACGCACGGCAAGGCACCGCGGCATGGGGGTTGGCCTGGGAGCCGTGTCGGGCGGCACCTGGCGCTGCAGCACACGGCTGTCGTCGTAGAAGGCGCGGGCGTCGCACTCCTTGGCCCTCTGCGAGAAGATCGAGTCCTCCAGGCGCCACTGACGCGGCGGCAGCGGCCCCACCCTCTTGACATTCCACGGGCGTCTGGTGTACTTGTCCTTGGTGTCCTTCGAGCGCGGGGGCTGCGAGAGCGAACGCGCCGTGTCAGCGCTCGCAGCGTTGGCGAGCAGCGCGGCGCAGACAGCCCGGCGAATAGCTACGGGCCCCGCCCCGGTGACCATGAACTGCAGGGGAGATACCGCCCGGTAGGCAGCCGTGAGCCAGAGGTCCGCGCGCACCATAAAGTACGCCCGTTTGGCGTGTAGCTCCTCGAGCTTCGTGGCGTAAATGCCCCTGAGCGCGGCGTTACCTGCGCGCGGAAAATCCGCCTCGGTGACTGTCAGGAAGGGGGCACAATGGAACTGGTGATGCTGTTGTCGGGAGAGGGGGGGGGGGGTCAGCTGGGCGGCTGGGGCAGCCCCCTCACCTGGGTCCTTCTTCACCTTGCCATGCAGTGTGCGCACCAGCTCCGACACCCACCGCGCCTCCTCCTCCAGCTCCTCCGCCGCCACCTCGTCGAACGCCACCGCGTTGGCCTCGCACACAGCGTTCCACATCTACGGCGGCACGCATTGCATCCTTCAGAGGCCGCCCCCCTCGCCATCATACACAGCTCGGCTGCGGACTGCGGGTAGCGGAGCGCATCATGATTGCAGGCGTCTGGATATGCCCATCTAGCAACGCTATTATCTTTCACACACCCTAAGTGCGGTCGGCCATAATCTCGATGCACGTGATGCTCACTACATATATGCAAATATGAAGTAACTTGACGGTTGAATCAGCGATGCGTCGATTGTTCAGAAAAATTTAAAAGAACGGGTTCTATATCACTGGCCTACAGTTCCATGAATTGTATTGCCAGCGCTTTTAAGTAGTCGCTACCAGCGGCGAGCGTTTGCATTGCCAGCGCTTTGAAGTACCAGAGTTTTTTTTTCCATTACCAGCAGCGAGTAGCGAGTACTAGTACCAGTACCAGCAGTTCTGGGGAACTGCCCTTTCTGTAATTCACACCAGTACCAGCAGTACCAGCAGCGAGTAGCGAGTACCAGTAGTACCAGCAGCGAGCGTTTGCATTGCCAGCGCTTTGAAGTACCAGAGTTTTTTTTTCCATTACCAGCAGCGAATAGCGAGTACCAGTACCCGTACCAGCAGTTCTGGGGAACTGCCCTTTTTGTAATTCACACCAGTACCAGCAGTACCAGCAGCGAGTAGCGAGTACCAGTACCAGCAGCGAGCGTTTGCATTGCCAGCGCTTTGAAGTACCAGAGTTTTTTTTTTCCATTACCAGCAGCGAGTAGCGAGTACTAGTACCAGTACCAGCAGTTCTGGGGAACTGCCCTTTCTGTAATTCACACCAGTACCAGCAGTACCAGCAGCGAGTAGCGAGTACCAGTAGTACCAGCAGCGAGCGTTTGCATTGCCAGCGCTTTGAAGTACCAGAGTTTTTTTTTCCATTACCAGCAGCGAGTAGCGAGTACCAGTACCCGTACCAGCAGTTCTGGGGAACTGCCCTTTTTGTAATTCACACCAGTACCAGCAGTACCAGCAGCGAGTAGCGAGTACCAGTACCAGCAGCGAGCGTTCGCATTGCCAGCGCTTTGAAGTACCAGAGTTTTTTTTTCCAGCAGCGAGTAGCGAGTACCAGTACTCATAGCCTCCCAACCGTGAGATCGTAATCGGACGGCTGTGTAATTAAGGGCCGTGGGCGGGCGGGTGGGTGGGCGGGTGGGTGGATTATAGTACTTAGTAGTGTATTCCTGTAGATAAGCGCTTTAGTCATGCACCTATAGGCCCGATCCGCTGCACTATACGGGTATCCGTACGGCAATAAAGCTCACCGCCGAAAAATCGACGCTTCGCTGGATAAGCTGTGTATCTAGAGGTCCTGTTGATTGTCCTTGGAACAAGCTGCGGGCATGTGTATATTGCGCATACATACACACGCGAGATATCCGGCGGCTTTGAACAACACAACAGCGCAAGTTAGCCCGGGTGCGCACGCTCCCGATGGCGGGACCGGAAGCATGTGGCAAAGGCGCAGCCCCGAGGGTTGGCAGCACCACCTTGCGGTTCTGGCGCCTCAGCACGCTGGGGCAGCCGTGCGCGCCAGAAAACCCGTAGTCTTCGTGGTCGAGCACGTAGGGCTCCAGCTGGGAGGGCAACCGAAACAGCCACCGGTCGGTCCGGCAATTAGAACCCTTACAGCGGCAGCACACCGCGGCGGGAAGGGAGGGGGGTGGGGTGGGGGGGGGGGGGGTCTGAGAGAGGCGCACTTGCCTGCTCATACTGGCTCAGCTGCTGGCTCAGCTCCTGCCGCCTCTGCCGGCGCTCCTCCTCTAGGCTGGCCTGTGGCACGGCCTGCTGCTTGGCCTTCCTCGCCGCTGCCGCGGTCATGTCGTCCCAGGTCTGCTCTGCCCAGAGCGCCGCTCTCTTGGCGCACTCTGCGGGTCGATGGCGGCAAGAGACCGGCCGGTCCCGCTGCTGGTGATGAGACAGAGCATGATGCGCACGGTGCGGTGGAACGTCAGCTGCACGGCGGGTGGCGCGGGCAGGGCAGCGCACCCTCATCTGTGAGCTCCTGCGGGGCCGGGATGGGGACAGCGGTCGGTCGAGCCATATCCTGCCCCCAAACCTCCAGCAGCCCCGCCCGCTTCTTCTTGCGCTCCTCCGCCGCCTTGCCCAGCGAGTGGCTGTCCATCCTCAGCAGGTGGCCGATCACGTCGTTCTGCTTGCGCAACCTGACCCGCTGCTTCAGCTGGCCCCAGAACTTCTTGCTGGGGCGGTCGGGGCCGGCAGGCGCAGGCACGACTTGCCGTGTATCCGTTTTGGGCGGCAGCTCCCGAGGGGCCACGCCCCGCGCGGCGTTCTGCCACCGGTCTGCACGCAGCTGCGCGTCATCGACGTGGTGAGCCGGCCCTGGTAGGTCCCCGCCAGGCGCAGGGCCTTCCTCTTCCACCATGAGTGCCAGCTCGTCACCATCTTGCTGCCGGTGGTGGTGGGAGCGGGGCTTGCCCAGCGGGTCCAGAAACGTCTTTGCGGGCGTCAGGTCCGCGCTGCAGCGGCGGCGCACTTGAAGGGTCAGCGCAGCGCCAGTCCCCGGGGCCCAAGGCCAGGAAGCACACAGCTCATCGGCATGACACGATATTGAGTGATACGCATGCGAGATGCCCGGCCTATCGCATTCCTAGTACAGAGACGGGGCATGCGTGGGGATGCTGACCTCTGTCCCTCCGGAAAGGGACTAGCATCAGGGCCTCTGGGTCCGCGGGCCCGTATGGAGACTGGCGCACCAAAATGCCGTTGTTTGGCATTGGTCGCCGCGCTCTGGCTGGCCAATGTCTTACAGCGGCCTGCGAGTTGGGACTTCTTGTCGCTGCTGCTCGGAATGAGCAGCTGTGGACCATGTCCGGACATGCACGCAAAGCCTCAGCTGTGGAAGGTGGCAGTGCCAAACTTTGCCAGTACCGTGCACGAAGGGCGAGGAAAGCGGTGTGTGTGTGTGTGTGTGTGTGTGTGTGGACATGTAGATGGATGCTATATCATGATGCTAAATATGTTTATGTACACCGTTCCACATAAGGCCCAGGCCCCTTTTTGGCCCAATCTGAGTTGGCGAATAAAGGCAGCTGACCCTAGGGTTTATGACATGAAACCCTGGAACATTGCACTGTTATGTTCATATTTTATCGTCACAGGGTTTGATGAAACCTTAATTATATCCTAGCAACTGTCCAGCACGAGTGGCCACAGTGCCACATTGGGCGTTTCCCAGCAACATGCTGTCCGTGAATTTGCCCCCAAACCAGCGGAATCAATACATAGGGCTTGTCTCATACCCTGAATAACCTGATTTCCATGCCCCACATGCATGGCGGATAGCTTTCACCATCATACCAAGGTAATGCGGCATGAGTATGGGGGTAGTTGCGCTCCATGACTGCATATCCACATGGATGGCGCAATCTGTGGTTTTGGAGCGCTAGCGCCACAAGCTGTAGTTTTCTTGCCTAAATAACAGTGTTGATGGCAGCAGCCACCACATGGCAATGTCGGGTCTATCGCGCTATCACGGTATTTTCCCCCAGCCCTGCGACCCTTAGCAACATGCATGCATGCGCACACGGCCCAAATGAATCCGCGCATGGGCAGGTGGATTGAATCTGCAATCCCCATACGTATGTGGAGGGTGTAGTATATTCATAATGAATATATGTGCATTATTCATCCTATTCTATCGGTAAACTATTTTACACACACACACACACACACACAAAACACACATACACTCACACACACATACATTTAAAGCGCGTGGTATGGGGCCGTTCCCTGTACTACGCTATACAGTCCGGTCGCTGTTGCTCGAATTCTGCGCCAGGTACAACTTGATAAACCGAAACATAAAGACACATCGTATTGCCTGCGATATAGCAGCATTGATGTCGCAAATATTGCGAGAATAACGTCCAGTAGACGTACGTGGCGGATCTATTATCCAAACGGACATGATCCAAACGGACATCTGTACCATAACAGTCATCTACGCGAGCGCCGACGTTGGTAGCACGATTATAAAAGGAAACAACTTGATGCTGAAATACAGAGCCCCGGCTATACGCTCCTTGAAGGTTGTGCAAATGTGCATGTTCAGCATCGCGCACCTTGTGCCTGACCATCATGTCACGACACTTATCTTCTACACGGTCTGCGGCCTCGCGCATGTACTGGTAAGACTCTTCCATCGACAGCCCCGGGACGTCAGGGCCGTACTCTGCGTTCTCGCCTGCGTGCACCCAGGCATAACTTAGATCCGCCCAGCTGAGCCGGGCTCTGTTGGAGTGTCAGCCGCCGGTGCCTTGCAACATTCTCAATGGCCCCTCACCTGCGATACAGATGTCGTCTCGCGACTCCCGAGATCGTATGGTGCCAACATCCATAAAGCCCTGCCGCCATGCATTAGATGCCAGCGCTGCTGGGGAGCTCTGAAGAGGCGGCAGAAAAAGGCATGAATCAGCAAAGAAGTGACATGCCAAGGAATGTGCGAGGGTCGTGGTGCCGCGGCGAGGAATGAGGGGGTGAGGTGCATGGCAGGATTCCTGGCCAACCATGGCATTGTAAAGCTTGTCTCGCGCCATCCTCTGTCCGGCAGCCCCAAGCTCGCGCCGAATGCGCCTGTTTTGCAATTCCCTGATTGGGAGAGAGAGGGGGGGGGGAAGGGTTAAGCACATGTCTTCTATAGGAAAAGATCGTCCAGGAAGCGGTTGTGGATGCTTGATGACTCTGGGCTGCAACGCAAGCGCAGGCGCGAACCGGGTCTCAACGAAGTGCACGCCTCCGTCTGCTGATTGGCATACCACCATTGGGAGACTGCCCAGCTTCACATCAGTGACAGTCCCTGCTGCGTTGGTTGGGCAGAAACCCGCAGCTGCAGGCACCAGCATCATCCAGCAGTTGGCACGTGGGTGTGACAGTGTGATCCACAAGGCACGCGCAGCCAAGAAGTGCTGGGAGGAGTACCTTTGAGATTAGCCTTTGCATTGACCGACACGACCGCTCCAAACTGAGGGACAGGGCTCCTCCCGCGTGGAGGCTGAAGCAAGGGGTCCGAGGTAGACCAAAGCCGGCCGGCCCTGGAGGAGCTCCTGGAGGGCGCTTCTTTGGACCCCGCGCTAGACGTTGCTGATCCCGATAAGCTACTCATCCAGGATTTGGGGCTGGCCTGGAGCTGCCGCAGACCAGCACGGCTCAACCGTCCGTCAGCGCGCCCTCGTCCGGATCCTGGTGACTGCCGACCTTTCGCGGGCTCCCAGCGCCCGCGCAGGTTCACTTGACCGGCGTGGCTGCTCCTGCCTCGAGGGCTTGTTCTCCTGCCCGTTTGCGGCTGGACACGGCACCATGCCAGACAAGTGAGCACAATATCATCAAACATTTTAATCTAGACGGCACGGAAGCACCGAGCCAGCGGCGTAATAATAAATGTTTTGTCGCTGCGCATGCTCTGATGGAAATGTGACTCTGCCATAGTGTGCGGTGATGGAGAAGGAAACAAGCATTGACGATACATGGAGGAGAATCGGAAGAGGTTAATAACGATAATGCAGTCTCAGCTATTAGAGTACATCGAGGTTTGAGCCAGCACATGGTTGCGTGTGTTATTTGTAAAAAGAAATGCCTCGCAGAACGCGTGACTCGTCCCATACTCGCAACCCGTGTTGCCGACGAGTTGCTCTTACATATACTTTATAATACATATACATGTACATACCTTTACATATACTCTAGCTCAAATTGCATGGTCGCTATTACCGCCTCTTCCGAATCTCCTCCGTGATATGTTGTCAATGCTGCGGTCTCAGTAATCCGACGTCAATTAAAGCACATAGCGATGTAGTAAATGCATCACATCTCGACGAGGCATATACCGGACCGGTATATGGGTACAGCTGTATGATATTCGGCGGTATACCTTGCTGCTTCCTGCAGGCATAATGCCTGCTGACACCGTTGTTCGTCCGTCCCGCTGGAAGAGCGACCCGGGCACGGGATCCACCCTGCCGTCTTGACGAGCCCGTCCAGCTGCGTTGTTCGCGTGGAGGTCGCATTCATCCTCATCGCCTGCCGGATCGCGGTCCGTCGAGTTGTGCGAGGGGAGCTCTGGTGGCGTGGACCTGGACCGAGGCACCTGCAGCGCCGCCAGGGCCGCCACGGATTGCGCGCTGCGGGTGTGCATCGGCAGCGTCAACGAGTCGGGAGTGGGCCTGCGCGCAGATACGCCGCCGACGTGCGCGAATCTATCGGAATATTGAGCGGAGTCGCCCGGGCGGACAGAGGACGCGACGAACGAGTGTGTCAGCTCCACTACGCCGCCCATGCCGGCGACTAAATATGGGTAGTATACAGCAGGTGTACCCGTGTACCGCTCAATATAAACCAATCGGCAGTGGCGGTCAAAGCGGTACGCTGCGTGCGTGCATTCGTGAACATGCAAGCTCTGTCGGGCCCACTCTGCTCGTCTCCGGTGCCGTCTCTTGTCTGTTTTGGTTCGCTGGGTGGTGACATACTCGGGGCCTCGTGGATCACCGCGAGGGCGCTACCGGTACTTGACGGGTCGTGGATGCCCTGACTCGAAACAAAATGATACAGTCGCTAAGAACATTTATTTCCTGTAGCGATGATGATATTATATAGCTAGGATTACAGCGTACACCCATCACATTACAGCGTATATCTGCCCGGGTACAGGGTACGAGTACCCGTATACCGAACAGTTCGCGCGCGGCGCTTAGCATACTTTATATGATGCCGACATGTACTGGTAAATGTACATGTACGAGTACATCAGTACATCAGTACATCAGTACCAGTACTAGTACCATTACCAGCAGTACCAGTACCGGTACCAGTACATCAGCAGTAGTAGATATGGAGCATCGTCACCGCCAGGGTATAATATAGGCGCGCGCGGGAGCATATATCCAAGCAGCAGCATGAGTGCAGGCGGACCCGTGATGGTGTCATCATGATCGGTCGTATAGTACAGTTGCTGTTTGTTCTTTTTGTAGTGCGCATCCGTCAAACCCTTATGTGAAAAGTTTTAGTACTACATTACGCTACCATCCGTTTTTCCCGTAGTATTCGATGTATAGCAGATGCACATGTCTCAATAGCATATATTCGCATCGTCCATGTAGCAGCACTTCCTTGATGCTTTTTTTTCGCCCCCGGGACAGAACGACTGAGTTTCAAAGGGAGGTAGGCAAGTGAAATCAGCCGACAAGTACGCAGGCTTACTTACACGGAAAGGGTGCGGGACTTGGCGACAGGGAGCCACAAAACATGGAGATAGGGCGGGTTGTGCAGGAAGGAGGCCAGCACAAAATTAAGAGCGGTCCCATCTAGCGGACGATGATGGCTTCATAAGATTTGATGAGTACCGGGGTGACCGATGTTGGCGCCAAGGGCGGCACGCAAAGTCCCGCACATCGGCATCTCCGTGTAGTTGAAGCACCAGACCGACCGCGGTTGATTATTGGCGTCGGTGGCCCAAAGGCCGCGGGCAGCCAATGTCCACAGCCCCATACCCTAGTACTGGTTTAAGGCAGGAGAAAGGGAAACCCAAGAACACAGCTCAAAACAATTCAAAGGGAGGTACCTGGTAGG
>VCJN01000951.1:0-28234 GCA_006384855.1 Tetraselmis striata
GGGCGCTGCCGCCGCCGGCCCTCTTCAGCCGACAGTCGACTGCTGCAGCCGGGCGAGCGTCCGCTGCAGCAGGCGGATGGAGACCTGGGTCCAGACGTTGGTGATGCCCGGGGCCAGCTCGCCCGCCAGCGGAAGCAGCTCCTGTGGCGGCGAGGACAGGCAGCGGAGGAAGGGGGGGGGTGCTTAACATCCCTGAGCAGTGAATCGGCGGTGCAGGTGAAAGAGCGCCAGCTTGCCGCGCTGTTATCTATCGCGCAAGGGCGAGGGTGGCGATACTGCGGGCGATGTAGGTGTGCGAGTGGTTTCGGAGCGCATTGGTGTCAGAGTGGTTTCGGAGCATGCCGGTGCCGCCGCAGTGACACGTGCACTGCAGACAAGAACCCGCCTCGCCTGTCTGAGGTCAACCGCAGACGAAACTACCGCGCAACTATTGCGGATGTTCTCATCGGTTGCACGAAATCCCTATTTATGGCGGTATTTGTATTGGTGCAGCGGCACTCGCAGGGACTACACCGCAAGCGAATGCTCTCATGTTGGTTGGTCGGTTGGTCAGCGATGGCACGGCACGCTCCACGTGGCTGCGAGTTGAATGTAGCGGCAGACATGTCGCACCGAATTCCGATGGAGGGGGACACACGCGCCGGGGGGGGGGGGGGGGGGGGGGGGGGGCGCGCGCGCCGCACCATGCTGAACGCCACGGAGCTGCGCACGCTCGCGCGCGGGTCGCGCAGCGCCGCCAGCAGGTCGCCGCCCCAGCCGGTCTGCCACTGCGCGAGCGCCGCGCTGCGGCCGCCGCCGTTGCCGGTCGCCTCCGCGTCGGCGCCCTCCTCCGCGAAGAGCGACATGATGCCGCGCACCGTGGCCAGCGCCTGCTGGTCCTCCTCGCTCAGCTCCGCCGCGCCGCGCAGCGGGAGGAGCGGCAGCACCATCGAGCCCAGCGGCGACCGGTACAGCGCGGCGGCGCCCGGGACGCTGCGCACCAGCAGGCTGGCCAGCTCCATCAGCGCCTCCCGCCCCAGGGCGTCCACCGCGTTGACCAGCTCGTTGATGATGATCTCCTGCGGGACCGGGCGTCGGGGGCGGAGGGGGGAGCCAGGACCGCCTCAGCTCTACTCGACACACCCGCCGACCGGCTGCTGGGACTCTTCCTGTTACCAAGGCACGACAACCCCGATATGGCGGCGTCATCGGCCCGCTACATCCCACGAGCACAGCATTGGTTTCTTTGGCTGATGATTGCTGTGTCATTAGCGCTAAATGGATAGGCATGTGTCTGCATGTATTATACATGTATAATACACAAACACAAACACAAACACACACAATGCCAAGTATACATACATACAAATATATGATATTTAATACGGTCATCCGCTGGTACACCAATTCAACACATATCTAGGGTATTCATCGCAATGATGTAGCAGAGCAAAGGGCGAAGGTCTTGAGCGTCGCTGACCCGTCCGGCGCCATCGGCGGTGGTGTTGCGAGGGGGGGCGCGTGTGCCGGACCTGCGAGAAGGAGCCGCCCGAGCGCAGGATGACGCGCAGCCCCGCCTTGACGCGCTCGTCCAGCACCCGCCGCTGCGGCTGGCCGACCCGGCGCGCCGGCGCCACCTCCTCGTCCACCGTCTGCAGCCCGTCCGTCTTGTAGCCCACAAAACCTGCGCGCCCGGGGGGAAGGGGGGGGGCAGAGCTCAGCCGCCAGCGTGTCGTTACGCTTGATGTCAGCAAGGACAAGCCAAGGGGCTCATCTGAATCTCAATGATAAAGAAATATAACACGGGTTTAATTTTCATTTTCAAATAAGCCCTAAAACCCGAAGGCTGCGGGATGCCTCGGAACCCGACGGAGTATAATTTCGCACCACCGATGAAAGAGAAATGCGAAACGACAAAGATCGAAGGAAGTCGCCCCGGCGGTCAAGATCGGCGAGCGGCGCAGTGTGTGTGTGCCTGTGAGGGGGGGGGGCACCCTTATCCCTGCCGTTCGGTGGTACTACTGGTGATGAACTATATCAGAACACACCACGAATTCATCCCGGATCTTCCGACTCTTGCTTCAAAACAATTCATCATTATTTCTAGGACGCTAGCGAGCCCAATTAAATGATATGTTATGCCTCATCGAAAGGGGTGGCTGGTATTCTCTGTGGCTATATGGCTATATAGGCAGCGCGCGCGGTATAACGTAGGATAAGGGGGGTAAGAGGTTGGGGGGGGCCATGGGGGGACAGCGGGGGTCGCTTCGCACCGTCCGCCAGCTTCTGCAGCCGCTGCATGTCCAGCGTCTGCCGGTCCCCGTAGAGCAGCTGGCGCAGTAGCTCCTGCATCCGGGGGCTGTCGTCGCTGAGCATGCGCTGCGCCAGGTAGGGCATGCACTCCCTGCCGGCACACACACGCGCACGCGCACCGCGGAGGTCAGCTCCCTCGGCTCAGCAGGCGAAACGGCGGCGGCGATGCCGCCGCGCCTGACAGCGCGGCCAGCATCGACGGCCGCGCTCACTTCTGCGCAACATCCGGCCCGCTCACATCACATATACACATACACATACACATACACATACACATACACATACATATACATATACATATACATATACATATACATATACATATACATATACATATACATATACATATACACACGTATATATACATATACACATACGCATACACATATTCATTTGCACAATTACACATACATACATGGTGAGGCAGCGCTCAGCGGTAATCGGCGACCCCCTTCCGCTAGCCTTTCGAAAATCATCTCCACCCTTGGATCCCCGTGACAATATGGCGACACGCTGACTTGCGATCACTTTGAGATGTGATTAACGGCCGTTTTTTCTCCGGTGCGAAATGCCGCCACCACTTGCTTGTCGAAACCACAGCCTGACACAGCCAAGCCGGAGCCGTCCACCACCTGACGTGTCGTCACCAGCCCGACAATACAGGTGCGGCCGCACTTGGAAGAATATAGATATAAGAGAGCGCCTAACCGCTTTCCACTCAAAAAGAGACAAATGTGTGACGAGCACATTACTACACGGCTAAGAAAGTGCCGCCAGGTACCCCCAAGATTTATCAACACAAGGCTCTTTATTGTTTCTTTTACCGCCCCTCAAGGCTCTCTTCTAAGTGCGCCGGTGTGCGTAATCGTTCAGGTAGCAGTTGAAACCAGCTGACGACTGGACAGTGATGCGCACGGTCCAGTTTTGGCATGATGACTTCAGCGGTGTGACGGTGAGTGAGCTTCCCGCCAGCCCGCGAATGTGGCAAACAGCACAAAGCCTCGTGTCTATGACAAACGTGTCTCCGGACGACGGGGAGGGGGGGGGGGGGGGGGGGGGGGCGCACCTGACGATGGCGTACTGCGGGTCGACGGTGAGCGCGATGCCCTCGATGACGCTGAACGCGCGCAGGATGAGCGCAAAGTAGGGCGGGATGGTGAAGTAGGGGAACCGCTTGCTGAGGCCGTCCAGGTCGCGGGTCACTTTCTGCGGAGGGGGGGATTATACATACCACGGGTGGAGTCGGGCGGGGCACATGTGAGCTGCTGGCCACCACGAGGAACATTCCTTCTCCGCTCGGTGGAGCGATGGTCTCCTATACATCCAAGAGGTCCTGGGTTCGATTCCTGGTTGATGCATTAGCCCCTCGTCGGGGATAAATTGAGGCAACGGTCTGATGGCTATGCCAGACCTACGAGTACAGTTGGTGCACGAGGTCGAGTGCTGGGGCGGCTTCAGCCGATGTACCGGGGGAAAACTCTATTTACCTTTACCAAGAGGGGGAAAACACATTCTTTCCCAGGCATTAAAGTCTTCCTGGCGAGAACTGCCGGGATTCCGTTTCGAACTATGAAATGGCGCTCTCTTTGAGACATGCGGCCTTTTGCACTGGGTGACGTTGACGCACCGGCGCATAGCCGTGCTAGATGTTAGATGTGTTCAGCGCGCGTCACGCATGCGGGGTCAAACTCGAACCTCGGGCTTCTGCCGGTGCTCGTACCGACTACTCGGACGACCAGACAGGGGCAAACTCATCCCCGAAGAACAAATCTCAGGAGTTGTTTCTCGAACGCGGTTTTCATATTTTTAAAAATAAGCGCATCTTTCTGAAAGCATCGGAATTCCTCAGAGAATGGCCATGGTCAATAACAATAGCCAAGGAGGACAGCACATCGGGTTGCGGCAGAGGGACAGGCAGAGCGGGACTGAGGGGTGGAAGGGAAGGGAAAGGGGGGGGGAGGGGGACCTCGATGTTGACGCCGCTGTCGCCGCCGACGCGCGTGAGCTGCCCCAGGATTTTGCCCAGCGGTTCCACCAGGCCCTGGTCCCGCGGGCTGCCCCCCTCCGGCGCCACAAAGCTGGCGGGCGGCACACGATGCGACCAGCAGCAGCACCGCCGTCAGTCAGTCAGTCAGTCCGCACCCTTTGAGCTTGCCAAATATGATTGATTTTACCCCCCCCCCCCCTTCCGCCTCCCCCCATTAATGAACTGTCAAAAGTAAAACTTGATTAATCTTGGAATGTGTCGGAATGCGAAGCAAAAGATGAAAGCTCGTCGGTCGGCCGGTACCGTGAAAGGACACTTTGATGTGTTGTGGCGAAACACTTCTTGATGTTTGAGGCTCGCGACCCCATCGCATGTACCATGTTACCCATCAGGTTCACGAGTCAGAAAAGTTATCAATTGTTTGGCCCGTCAGGTCGGATATTCCGTGCTATATTCGTGGCAAATTTTGCTTTACTTCCAGTTAATGGCACTTCTGCTCTCTTCCTAGTGGTGAGAGGGGGGGGGGGGGGGGGGGGGTATACATCAAACACAAAAAACATACAGCAAATTCATAGATGATGTCGTTGTTACGGTATATCTCTCCCGGAGAATATCTCACTGACGCTGAGCGAATTATAAGCGAATTATTACGGGATACTTGGACTCGGTGCTGCCAAATGTGTCTTGAATTCGGGGGAGCTGCGAACCTCATCGTGAGTAAATGATGGCACGGTATGTACAGCATCACACCTCGTGATCTCATCGCATCTCATCTGACCATCCATCTCTGGGGGGGGGGGGGGGGGGGGCTCACCCCAGCGCCATGAGGTCGTCCGCCACGCGCGCCCAGTCCTCCGTCTGCATGTGCGCGATGAACTCCACCAGCGTCACGCGCGTCTCGGCGTCCACCTCCGTGATGAGGCCCCAGTCCAGCAGGCATAGCGTGCCGTCGCTGCGCCGCAAGCACTGAATCTCAGCAGCCGCGCTGCGGAGCGGAACTGATCGCGCCCACAGCTGGGGGGGGCGTGGGTGGCGGCAAAAGAAGTGGGGATGGGGGGCAACAGACACGCCGACACTCTGAACAACACCGCCCTGATACTACTACTGGTACTTGTCAACGGGCGCGGCCTAAAGATCGGGAATTGTGATTCAATGGTCCTTTAGGGATCAAGCCCATGATGCCCTCACGACGCGATCTGACCTGATCCGATCTCTCATCTTTAGATAGTTCAATCCGGGTTGTAATCATCGATGCGTCTGATACATGGGTACCTAAATGAACATCAAGATCGTTATTTGATTTGATCTTGGATCGATCTTTGATGCGGGCCGGTAGTAATGGCACGAGGACTCACAGTCATGGTAACGAAAAATTGAAGTCTAGAAATGATTTCAAAACCCTCAAATCTAGAAAACCCTGGGAAATCGTCATGATTGACAAGCCCAGGTTCCCCGGTGAAACCACGATTTGAACCCCCTCACCTGCTAAAACCCCCTGCGTAAACAAGGACCAGCAGGACGGCGAATTAGGGTTTTAGGGTATAAGAAAGCCCCAAGAGCAGAGGTGGGTTAAGGAGGGGGGGGGGAGCACACTTGACGACGATGAGGTTGCCGGGGTGCGGGTCGGCGTGCATAAAGCCCGTGTCCAGCAGCTGGGTGAGGTAGCAGTTGAGCAGCGTGCCGCAGAGCTCCGTCACGTCCTCGCGGTGCGTGTCGCTCAGCTTCTGGCCGTGCACCCTGGTGGGGCCCGGGGGCAGCGGCGGGCAGGTCAGGTCCGGGGCGAAGCTGCGGATCCCCCATGCCAATGCCGGTCCGGGGATGCATAGCCACCGAGGGGATAGAGGCACAGGTGGTTGGCGAGCCGCTCCAACACTTGATGGGTGGGTGGCGGGAGGATAACTATATGGATATTCGGTGGGGATCTCCTCGGGTTGTGACTCGTCGTAAATGTGAAAGTTTGTCGTTCCAAAAGGAGCCCAGGCGCCTGCCCCACCAGGCGGCGGTCCACCAGGAGCGGAGGATCCTGGGTGCGGCAAGCTGGGCGGCACCACCCCCACCTCCACGAGGTGGGCGCTGTTAACCCCTAAGGCCCGTGCCCGGCTGGGTGCGGCAGGGGGCTGAGCGGGGTGGCCGGTTGTCGCGGATCCTCGGATCGTGCGACAACCGGGGAGTCCTATAATACCCGTAGGAGTCCTATAATACTGGCGCCGCCGAGCGGCAGACCTGTGCGGGCCGGCTGTTGCAAATAATGTCTGTCCGGCCCCGACCTCCTTGCTAAACACTACTGTCTACGCATTGATAAGAAACGGTGCGGTGTTACCACCAATTCATCAATAGGGGTATCGGCCCCGCCATGATCCGGCACAGTTAGCGTGTGCGATAATCCCCACAAAACTGGTAATCGTAGTCTGCAAAGGTGCCACGTAAGGCAATTGCCCCGCCGCGGGTAGGTGCCGCCAGCCATGTCACGTGCACATGCATGCCCAGACGCGTGTCCATACACGAGCGTGTCATTGTGCTGCATCATCAACACAACTTCTACCCGTGCAACTTAAAACAAGCAGGACAGCAGATAACTCAAGCCGCGGGGATTCGAGCAGCTGGGGCATCATTTGCTGCGTCCGCGCGGGGGGTCGGCCCGCACCATTCCGTCACCAGCACCTGGTTGCTGGAGAGCTCCCAGTAGGTGCGCGGCACCACCACGCCCTCCAGCCCCCTCTCCTGCATCTGCCGCCGGAACTTGGCGGCGTTCAGCGCCTGCGAGGGTGCGGCGGGCGTCAGCATGGCGCTTCGCCGCATCCGTCAATTCGCCACCTCCCGAGCACTAGGTACTTCTTCCGACCACCATCCCGTTGGGGCGGGAATGCCGCACGGCAACGAGCACATACCGTGGCGTACCTACGCGTCCACGTCTCAACGCACTTGCATATCCAAGCGTAAATGAAACACCCTGTATAGCCAAGCATGGCCTTCTATGTACCCTACTAAACCCTACATACTAATATACTAATACACCGATAATATACTAATATACCGTACTTGATAACCAGAGTGCCCTAAATCTCCAATGAATATATACCCCATGTAGCAACACGAACATATATACCAACCAGCAGGCATGTGTACAAGGTAGCCTACCATACTTATACCTCTTACATATATGTGAATATATGCGTAGACTTATATAAGGCATGTTGGCCACATGTTGATATATATATATATATATATATATATATATATATATCAACATGGCCTAATATGCCTTTGTCGTCGGAAACGCTACGTACTCGTCCTCCCCTAAAACTCCACGTTGCCGAGCAGCCGGCGTGTCGCCGTTTTGACACTTGGGGCGCCCACCTCAGTGCAGAAGTTCATCTCCGCGAAGAATCGCACGCCCCAGCTGTCCACGAGAGCACAAAAGTCGGTGCGGCCCATGATGGTGGGGAAGCCCTGCAGCAGCGCGGCCGCCTCACGCAGGATGTAGAGGTCCGCCGCCACGGTCTCCAGCACACCCGGCCGCTGAACCTTGACCGCCACCTCCGCGCCGCCGGCCGACGGCACCAGCCGCGCCTGGTACACCTGCCCCAGCGACGCGGCCGCCAGCGGCTCGTCGCTCAGCTCGGCGAACACGGTGGCGGGGTCGCGGCCGAGCTGCTCCGCGATGATGGTGCGCGCGTCGGCGCTGGAGAAGGGCTCCACCGAGTTCTGCCGATGCGTCGCGGGGCAGCATCGGGCTCGTCAGTGACAGCCGGCAATGCCAACGTGAGTTGCCACAATTCTGCGAAATACCAAGCTCAGATGACAGGAGGATAGGGACGATGCAGACCGCCATGGACCGACTTGTCATGTAGGCTCGCCGGAGCTTACTGACCCACAGAGACTGTATTCGAAAAGGGGAGGAAGGGGGGGAGGGGGGGGGGGGGGGGTCACCTGCAGCAGCTCGATCTCGGTGATGTACTCCGCCGGCAGGATGTCGCCGCGCGTCGAGAGCGCCTGCGCCAGCTTGATGAAGGTGGGGCCCAGCCGCTCAACCAGCATGCGCAGCTGCCGGGGCGGGACGAGCGGGGACAGGGTCAGCATCCGCAGAGTTGTGGATCACACGCACACACATACATAGCGCAAAGACAGATAGACATATGTGCGTGTATTATACATGTATACTTTACATGCAAATGCGCTTATACGTACATATATGCATGTATACGTTTAGATGCGGGCGCGGGTGCAGATGCGGATCGCCGCGCCTAAACTCGCCTACCTGGCGAGCGCGCTGCGGGCGCCGCTTCTCCGCCTGGCCCAGCAGCTCGTCACTCCGCAGCGCGATGGCAAAGCGCGACATCTGAGGGACACAAGCCTGAGGGGTCAGCGTCTCGCAATTTGCGGCAGGAAGGACGTCCGGGCAGCGGTACTGGCGGTGGTCACTGGGAGGGGGGGGGGACCTCGAGGGTCAGCGTCGCGGCGCGCTCCGCGATCTTGATGGGCCGCTGCTTCCAGTAGGCGCGCAGATTGTCGGCGTCGTACACCTCCGGTATCCCCATCGCGGGCTCTGGGTCGCTGCCGCCGATGGCCCTGCAGGAGCGCAGCGGAGGTTCATGTCACCCGGAGCTTCATTGGGCAGCCACTCCAGCCCGTGACTAGCGCCGTGACATGTAGCCAGCGCTGTGTGTATCCGTCGAGTGTGCGAGTGTGCGTTGGGAGGTGCGAGGGCGTCGCCAGCCATATGGCAAGATGGTCTACATGCTGCTTATTATCAGGCCAATGAGTCGCTGGATGTGGGCCGTGCCGGTGTGTACATTTCTGCTTCGCCCATCAGACGCCAGAGGTTCTGGTTATCACACGCACACCGCCGTCACACCGCTGTCTGTCCGCTCAACAGACATGACCCGTCATTGCGCCAGAGGTCCCCCGGACTGGGCCCGTATCCCGAGTTTATACCTGGCTGATGCATTATTAGCCCTTCGTCGGGGTTGAATGGCGCAATGTTCGATTAAGGGTTATGCCATACTGCAGTTGGCGCAGGAGGTCAAGTGCTGGGGCGGCTTCGGCCGACAACTCGAGGCACCATTTGCTTTGCTTTACTTTGACCACCAGCATCACCAGGTAGAGTAGAGTAGCGGAGGGACGTGAAGGCGTGGCTGATGTGGGTCATCTAGGCTGCGCATTGGAGTGCAGCTCCGCACCTGTGCATCATCTACCTAATATGCATGACAAAACCAAGGATGCGGGGGGAGAGGG
Organism: Tetraselmis striata; assembly: GCA_006384855.1. Taxonomy (NCBI): domain Eukaryota; kingdom Viridiplantae; phylum Chlorophyta; class Chlorodendrophyceae; order Chlorodendrales; family Chlorodendraceae; genus Tetraselmis; species Tetraselmis striata. Next base: position 9,515 of record VCJN01000951.1, read on the forward strand.
GGGAGAGGGGGGCATACCTGCCGCCGATGAGCGCGCAGCAGGCGGCGACACCCAGGAGCACAGAGGTCACCAGGATGGTCTCGGGGCTGTTGGCCAGGACGGCGGAGGCGGAGCCATCCGCAGCACCGCCTGCCAGTCCAGCGGCGCAAAACAGCCCGGGGGCGGTGAGACCCGGGTGCCGCAGGCTATGGAGGGCTGCCCCGCAGGTGGGCGTGGGCATGAGCATGTGGCTGCCGTGCGAGCGCCGGGGCCAGGCCGGTCGTGGGGCGAGGGCGCACCTGCGTGCGCGGCCGCGGAGGCCGCCAGCGCAGCCCTGGCGGCGTGCGCGTGGTCCAGGGAGGCGGCGTCCGGGACCAGCATGCGCCGGGAGGCCTCCTCCAGCGCGCGCGCCGCCCGCGACAGCGGCGCCCCGGCCTGCGCCCCACTGGCCGCGGCGCCCTGCAGCGCGTGCTGCGCCTGCAGCAGCAGGCTCCCTGTGCTGTCGCGCGACAGCAGCTCCGGCTGCGCCTCCACCACCTCCGCCAGCTGCCCCACCGGGATGCCCATCGCCCCGCGCACAGCCAGGCGCCTGCGCCTCCCGCAGGCAGGCGAGGGCTCAGGCGGCCGGGGCGGGGCGTGCATCGGAGGAGCAGGCGAGAACTAGTAGAAGGAGGGAGGGGGGGGGGGGGGGGGGGGGGGGGGGGGTCCACCCTCTGGGAGGCTGCTGCGGGCGCATGGACCTGCCGCTACGCGCTGCCTTCGCAAGCCAGCTGCAGGGACCGCACAAGCGTAGTGGGAGGGAAGCCCAAGATCAGCGACCATGCCCAGGAGGTGTGTAGCCACTTCGATGGGATGATGGGGCGCGCAACGTGCGCGCAGGGGTTTCCTTTCAGAGGGTGGAAGCGGGGAGGAGGGTTGTTGGGGGGGGGGGCGGCGGGGGGGGGGGGGGCATGCCGCTTCTTACCTGGGTGGCGCGCGCTCCAAGGGCACCGCCGCCGCAAGGGGCTTCACGGCCCCGAGGCTGAGGGTGGAGGCCGACATGGCTGGTAGATGAAGGGTTGTCGGGGTGCAGCGCGACGGTTGAGCGCCGGCTCTGTGGACGCGATGCAATACGAGTTGGGCGCCGAAACAGCCGCGAAGAGGCGCCGTCAGGCAGCGCCACCAAGGGCGCGCGACGGTCGATGCAGGTGATAAACGGGGCCCCGGGCCGTCGAATGCGCCAGGAGCGTCCGGTAGCTAGCGTGGGTAGCGTCGACAACGCAGGCCCGGGCGTGGGCTGTCCTGCGGGGGTATACCGGCACCGACGACCAGCGACAAGGGCAAAAGTCATGTCCCCGGTTGCCCCCTTGGCTTGATTATATACACCGGTATTATCCTTTTTCACCGGCTGGAGCCGCTGACTACCCGCCGCCCCCCTTCCGTGCCACAAGCGTAAACGGCTGTGACGTACAGCTGGACCACCTCCGAGCCCGACTCGCACCGCGAGGAGATGCTACCGGGAAGAGCGGTCCAAATTCGACTGGCCGCTGAACGCATGCCGGCGTGCGCTGCTCCGCACGTGTTATTTCCTTTTTGTTACTCGGTAGGTCGCAGTGCCAGTACTGGAGCACCACTTCCGCTGGCGGGGCAGACGAAGAGAGGAGAGGGTCGCAGGGCCCACCTGACTGCCAAGATTCAGCTGTATCAGGGCCTGGTATGGTGTGCTGCAGGCCGTCGGGTTGCGGCCACTGTTGAGGCACGTCTGTCGGAGATGGGGCAGAAAGTCTGACGCGCCGAGCAGGGCTTCCGCGAGTGAGGGCTTAGAGCCGCCACGTTAGACAATTGCGATAGTCGCTGCTACTGCAGCTGTCCCGGCTGGGCGGGCCGGGCGGGCGGGAGATGACCGGCTTATAGTACTTTTTGGTTACAGGGAGAGCGTCAAGAGAAAATAATGCACGCAAAGTGGCGGTTTATGGTGTTGAATTTGAATCTCGGATGAACTACCGCCGTCACAGCGACCATAGCTGATAGCCGCTAGTGGTGACACGACACACCAAGGCACCGTAGGTTTCAAAAAGTACGCAGTGCACTTAAATTTCCCGTACATTGTCTCTCAGTATCAAAGATCGGCGACAGAAAGTGTAGACAGCTTGGCATCACCACGGCCATTAGTCCCTGCTGTAAATTGCTGTACCTTGTATATATATATGAAAACAATATTATTAATTTACATGAGCTAGCAGCAGAAGGCGATATCGGAAATCACCAAAATAAAAGGGCAATCAGAAAGGTCCTCTACAGCGACTGCGGGTTTTATAAATAATAAACAATATATAATATCAACAATAATATCACGCGTGAGCACCCCGCGCGTGTACCTCGCTCGTACTTGAACCAGGTACGGTAGGGCCAAACCCAAAAAATCAGCAAGCCCCTCGCACCTCGAGTCGAACCGACGCTCTCAGTGCGCTGACATGCTGATGAGTGTTACTGCGCTCGCCGCAGGCGGTGCCGGGCTGCGGAATGATTTAATGACCGCCCCAGCAGACCCGCTCGGAACACCGCCGGAACAGTGCGAGCACGAGGCAGCCCGTGCGCGCTAGAGCTGTGTTCCTCCCATCGCAACGCCCTTGTCGTCTACGCTTAATTTGGATACACAGCCGGCGACGAGCGCGATGACACCGTCGGGCCGCGGCGCGTCTGTGACGATCATCGCGGCGCTGCTGGCGGCGTGTCTCGCCCTCGCCGTGGACGCCTCGCGCTTGCACGTCGAGCGCAGCAGCTGGCTGCCGCAGGTAGGGCCTCTGGCCTAGTGATAGGCTCGGGCCCCCTCTCGCAGCTCGTCCCGTTCTCGCCCCGGCGGTCGCACCAGCCCGCGGCCGCTCATCGGCGGCTAACCCACCTTCGCGACGCGCCCCCTGTTAACGGCCAGCCTGGACGCGCACTCTTGGGACTGTGTGGCGCCAGACATAGCCTGCAAGGCTTTAGCCAAAACCTGATTAGCGCCTCCCCTGAGCTTTTGCTGCGACTGGTGAGGCTACAGGGTTTTTTCCGGAGGGGGGGGGGGGGGGGGGGGGGGGGTAAATGCACATATCGCCACTGCGCACGGAAGTAGAGAATTGGCGACTCGCTGCGTTTTTAATGTTTTCGGAAACGCCATTCGTACCCTTCTCTACTGGGGTGTAGTAGCAGTGGAACGTTGATTCTCTCCAAGCTATGGGCGGGTTCTTTTTCCAGCATGTAGCCATCTGGCCTCTGATAGTACATGGCAGGTCTTGGCATGCCGGGGCACGTGGCACCCCATCAATTCCACAGCTCTCGCAATTTCGCCTGCTTTCTCACACCCACCTGAGCGCAGGCTGCCCCTTTATTCGTGTTATAGGAGGCCTTGGAAGCTGGCGGTAGCGGCGGCAGTGTCGAGCCAGCCAGCGCCCTGCCCGACATGCACTTCAAGTTCACGTCGTTCGCCACCCCTCTGCCGCAAGAGGCGGCGGAGTTCTGCGTGCGCTACTTCGGGGCGCAGCTGCTAACCCACCCGGACGACTTCCTCGCTCACCGTGAGCTGGCGCCCGAAGCGCGGGCGGCGGGTGTGCGCTTCTTCTACACCAAGTCAGGGTGGCCGCCGCAGGGCAGTGGGTCGCCGCCGCACGATCCGCCTCGCCGCCGCTCCTTCGACATCTACTTTGTGCACGACCCCACCAAGGCCTCCTCCGACATCTTGTCCGTGCCCAACTTCAACCAGTACCTGCACGAGACGCACCGCTTCGACCTGCAGGAGAACTGGGACTGGTACCAGGTACACGCCGTGCGCTGGCTGTGGCTCCAGCCCTGTTCAGGCGGGCGAGGTTTCGCACGGCCGGGTTTGGGGGCTGTGGCTGACGCCCGCGCGGTCGCAGGATTGGCACTTCTGCCTGTGGTCGGACAACGTGGACGAGGTGCTGTACCGCCTGCTGCGCGACGGCGTGCCCATCGTCACGCGCTCTTCCTCCTTCTACGTCGAGCTGCCGAGCGGCATCACATTCCAGGTGTCGCCTCGCTCAGCCCCCCCCCCCCCCCTCCTCCCCCCAAGCCACTGAATCTTAAGCAGTGTATGTGTTTGGGAGCCGTTGTATGTGAAGCCGCCCATATGTGGATGGGAAGCGGGCGCCAAGGGGCGTCTCAAGGCCAAGGTCTAGCATCACAATGCGTAAACACACCTTGGGTTTGCGAACAATTGCTGTGTCTCACCTCCACCTCCCCTCCGTGCCCCAACCGGCAAGATTGATAGACTCTTAAATGGTCAAATGTTGTCAGAAAATAAACCACAGAAATCTCGATGCGGAGTATTAGATACTTTCTGATTTCGGGGACTCGGGTTCCCGAATGTATTGTGCACTAGTGGCATGCGGCATGGTGACATAGGCAGCCCATTCGATGATCTCAAGGGACCTACTGGTGCCATGACCGCCGTACTGCGGGTTGGCTCCAGCCCGTGCCTGCCGCTTATGGCCATGGCGGGGCGTTATGATGCCGTTGACCCGATTGCCAGTGTCGCCATGACGGTCGACGCTCCTGCGCAGGTTCTGGGCCGCCACTTTGAGCTGGTGTGGACGGAGCTGTTTGAGTTCTGCCGCACCACAGACGGGCAGTCCGGCTGGCAGCCCCCCATCCAGCTGCACCCCCTCCCCGCCGAGCTGCCGCCCATCCCGGAGATGGCGCCCAGCCACATCTCCTTCTTCTCCAGCCACGCCATCGCGGCGCGGGACGCCCTCACGGGCGTGACCTCCGGCTGGGCCGTCAACATGACCGAGCCGTGGCAGCTGACGCACCGGTACAGTGATGGCCGCTGCGCCATGCTGGGCTGGGTCATGTTCCCCGAGTTCCAGGTGCACTTTGTGGAGCAGCACCGCAAGTACCAGGGGGCCCTTATGCAGGTGGCGGACGTCGAGGAGGCGCTGGCCGCGCTGCATGGGGACATGTCCGCCAAGGACGCGTTCTTCGACAACCACCCCGCCTTCGAGGTGGACGACCTGCAGCCCTTTGCCGCGGCCATGCGCGAGCAGAGCACGCCGCACCTGCTGGACAGTGGCGACGGCGTGGACAGCCTCTTCTTCATGTTGCCGGGCGGCGTGATCATCCGCCTCGTCAGCGCCGCAGCCACCCCCGATCGTGTGGCGCCGGTGCAGTGAGCCACCGAACAGCCGAAAGCAGGAGGGGGCTGCGTTCACTGCAGAAATGGCTCCTTTACAATGGTCGTACGCGTACGGCTGGGCAGCGGGGGCGTGGGGGATGGCCGCCGACCTCATGGCAAGGGCGAGGGGGGGGGGGGGGGGGGGGGGGGCTCGTGTGACCTCTCGACACATGTAAGGTGCGCTGCCGTTGAGTAAACTGCCTTGTTGCTGTGAAGAGGGCGGGGGGGGGGGGGGGGGGGGGGGGGACTACTGCAGCACCTCATCCTCCGCCGAGTCCAGCACAGCGCGGTTTAGCACCTGTTGCGCCAGGCGACCGGGGCGACACCCATCAGGGACCCACAGAGACGAAAGCAACGCGCCATGGGCATGCCGTCTCGATGGCGCTGCAATGTGCTATCAATAGGGAGCCTTCTATGAGACCACGACAGCCTTGTGGTGACAATCAACGGTGCCACTCCAATGCCTCCGCAGCAGCTCGTGGCCCTGAACAATATCAATTGTTTTGCTTGGATGATTACGTTATGTATTTTGATCAGTCTTGATTACTCCATTAGTTTTCTCTCTTCGCCAAGGGGGTCAAGAAGTGTATCATCAGTGGACCCAAGGTGTGTGGTGGTAATCGTACTGGTGAAAGGAAACGAAAGGAAAGGGGGTATGTGGGGCGGATGGCGGGGACACACGGAGCACCTGCATCATGGAGTCCACGCGCCGCCGCATGCTTGTGTGCATCGCCAGCTTGCAGCATTTGACGTGGTACAGCACCAGCGGGAAGAAGCTGAGCATGGCCCAGGCAGCGCTCTCCAGCTTGTCGGGCGCGAGGTGGCGCTGGTTGAGCACAAAGGTGATGTAGCCGCCGCTGGTCTCCCCCTGGCCGGCCTCCACCATCCCTACCCCCACCACACGCCATGTGCACCGCGTGTTGATGCTCGTGCAGAAGGATCTGGGCGCTGCAGTCACATGTGATCTGGAAAAGCATGGCTCACTTGGGCAGGGCCCGCACCCTGAAGCTCCGGTGGCAGCTGCTTGGAGAAGGTGCACGCTGGGGAGCTGCCCAGTGCGGCGCTCTGCCGAAAAGCTGCAAACTCCTGCCAGAAATAGGGGGAGGAGGGGGGGGGGGGGGGGGGGGGGGGGGGAGGTCTTTTTTGTTTGCAGCTTTACCATTTCCTGGAGATGTGTCTTGGCTAGAACGGACTTGCGCTACCATGGCCGGTGCGCTCGTACGGCCAATTGATTTACTTACCTCCTTGAGGAAAGGGGAGGACTTCGAACTAATTAGCACGTTCGAGTGAGTTTGTGCGCATCCTTCTTTATCTACCATGCAGCCCTTACCTGCAGGAAGGTGGCGGAGAGCACGTCGTCGCTGCCACCTCGGCGTGTGATGGGGAAGATGACGGCCAGCGTGTCTGCCCCGCCGTAGCCCTCCTGCACATACAGAACCTGCCGCGCCGACACCTGCACTGCCTGCGTGCCGTTGAGGGATGGCTCAGGCAGGTGGTCTCCGTGACCTCCCAAAGAGGTGGGTCGCCACCCCCTCCCCCTTCCTTGTTGACAGTTACTCAATACAAATGCTGTGAACCGGCTGAGTGGGCGCTGCCTACCTTTGGCTTGTCAGCCATTGATTCCCCCGCTGCTGCTCGCTGAAACATGTCCCTGACTCCCCAGGGAGATGTATACACATACACACATTCAGCGCCGTACCAGCGGGGGTACAGTCAGAGGGCGGATGAGAACGACGACGGCGGCGATAGCGGGCCGACTTGCGGTGGGTGTGTCGAGCGCTCACCGCAGCGGCAACCCCGCCATCAATGAGTACAGGCTGGCCAGCTTCTTCGTGACAGCCTCCTGGTCCGGGTGCGCCGCCAATGCCTTCAGATCCACCTCGATCGACAGATCGGTCCCCTCCACTGGAGTGGGCAGCACGGTGGCCACACCCTGTCGCCATCGGCAGGCCGGGCGGTGCGGTCAGTCGGGCGGAGCGCAGATTTGGTTTCGGAGCCTCTGCGCAGCTACGCGCCGCCGTCTCCCTGGTACGCCTACAGGTATAGCGCCCTCTGCTCCCGCGGGAAGAATAACGGCGCAGGTCGGCTTTGCGGAGAAATGATGGTCTAGTCGCTATGGCTAGATTGCTAATGGACTACGGGTGAGACGCATGTCCTTGCGTCACGGTTGTGTTGTGTCTCTGTGGGTTGGCCGCCACTGCTCGTAGGCTGGTCGGTTCATAATTGCTTTTAGGGACCCCTTTACTCCGGACTAGTAAGGACTGTATAGTCACTACGAGTACTCGTGCCAGCGAGAGCAAGAAAGAAAATGAAATAGTCGCCAGATTTAATCCTGACTCGCTGGTCGCTATGAAGCCATCAAGCGGTCTCGCTGTGGCGGCGATTTCCCCAAGGGCGGCGACCAAGCGGTTGTCTCGCTCCGTCCCCGACGCGGCACGCATCGGCAACGCACCTGGCAGCTGCGCTCAACCTCTTGCGCTGCACGCATGACCGTATCCGCGCGCTCGAAGGAGGGCCACAGCGCGTAGGACAGCGTCATCGACGCGCTCTCCGCGCGGCACTGCAGGCGGTATGTCGCCTCGCAGAACGCGTCCGGCACGCTGTCGTCCAGGGCCGCGCCCGCGTCCAGTGTGCCCAGCCGGCGCTGGAGCGCAGCCACCACCAGGTGATTCTCAACAGGGATGAAGTTCGGCCAGTCCGCCATGTTAGTGCCCGTGGAGTTTCCAGAGCTCCGATGTTTCCCTGGCGTTGTTTCCAGTCGCGTCACCGTGTGTGCTGAGGGTACCGGCACCGCAGCGACTTTCTGCTGCTCCTATCTTTCTTTGGACTAAAAATAAATCCGTGCACTTCACATTACGAAGCTGGATGTGTCTCGTCGCCGCTTGCCGCTGCGACGGGGCGGGGTCCCGGGCGGAACGACGACGACATACCGCGGGCGCCAGCAAATCCCTGGGCGCTCATACTCGTACGAGTATCATCCGCTTGCGCTCAAATATATATCGGGGCTGCCGGCGTAGTCGTCACTGTTCGTTTCAAAAAAACCGATGGAAAACACTCCGACGGTCATCAATCGTACAAGTGCAGCTTCGCGCGTTCGGAAGTTCCGATGTACATACAATGATTGTTTTCATGTCCAATCGTCTGCAGGACAATTGTTTTTTAGGGCAAACGACAAAGGTGGACCCGCCCCGAGGGGGCAGACGACAAAAGTGGATGACCCAAGCGCGGGTTTTAATCGAAATTTGTACTTGTACTGCTTCCCTGCTGTAAACGTAGGGCAAGGATTAGTATTATGTAATTAACGTACAGGATTAGTATTATTATAATATAGGGTCTTTCTATCTATAGGTGTTTTTATTTAAGCAGGGAGTCATTTGTTTCATATTAGTGTATTAACTACGGTATGGATTCCAAGACCGCCGGACGATCACCCTGCTTATACGACTATTTTCTGTCAATGCATCGATGATGTCGATTTCCGGAGAAATTATAGCGATCTGGCTACGGTCACTCGAACTACCGGTAGGGGAGAATCTGTGATTGGAAATTCATTTGTTAGAAATCATCAAATCATAGCGATAAGCCCAATATCGGGTGTTTCAGCCGAATAGGGTGTACTCGTACTCGTAGTATTGATTTGAAATCCTTTACACCAGCAGCGACTGATCCATGTGTGGCTTCGTGAGGAGGGCTTCGCCATTAAAAGGACGCTGATGCTGGATAGACTGCTGATATCATCCGGATGATTTTCGAGCTATGATTTGGCGCTGATTTTTCCACATATAAGTGCCTACAAAGTAGGACTCACATAAATTTTGTGATATGGAGCACCAGTTAGTTGTGGCAGCTTGAGGGGGTGTTGCTCCGAGGAGCAAACATGAGTAGCAGCTACCCCGAGCGGCACCGCATATGGGCAATGCCAAGATATTTACAAAGTGGCCGCCCGCAGCCGTGACTTCCACAGAGGGGACGGTTAAAGCTGATGTTGCAGAAGTGCGCCGGCTAAAGTGTTGGGCATTTAGGGGTTAATGGGGGCTAGGCGCTAAGTCTATTCCTTGTGGTCCCTGCCGCTCGGCGTGGGTGATGACCGTTCTGCGCCCAAGGTTTCGTACACTTGGTAGGCCGGGCGGCCCTGCATGCCAGACGCCTCCCCCGAAAACGCACTCGGCCCGCCCTCGTCCTCCGCCAGCAAGGGCGTGCCGCCCCGGTTCGGGTCCCTGCAGAGGTGAGGGCGGCGGCGCATTGGCCAACGGGCAAGGGGACATCGCCATGCGCAACAAGCAAGCGAGGCAAACATTACACGCATGCCGCTTGCGCAGCGAGGGCGGGGCCACACCTGGACCAGTTGAAGTGCTTCAGGACGGGCACGTTGCGCGTCATGCCCTGCATGCCCGTCATCACCGCGCGCCCGCCCATCGGGAGCAGCGTGCCCGCAGTGTCACGAATGGCGGTGCCGCCCAGCACCACCATGTCGCCGCCAAAGTCGCGCGTGTCCTGAAACACGTCCCACAGGTTGAACATGTCCCAGATGTTACGCACCAGGCCGCGCCGCGCAGTGGGCGTGAGCGGCTCCGGCGGGTAGTACTCCTTGGCGGGGAAGGCGTTGGCGTGCGCCAGCGCCGCCAGGAACATCTCAAGGCAGATCAGCACGTTGTTCAGCGCGGTCGCCAGCTCCGCCTTGGTGGGCTGCTCCCCCGGGTCGCGGTGCGGCGCAAGGTCCGACGGCGTCAAAATGTCCAGCTGCACGAGCACCATGATCACGATCTGGCAAGGCCCGCGCACCAGCGGTGTCAGCTGGCTCAGCTGGCAAGCGGGCGGGCACTGCGGTTTCAGGCTTGGGGGGTTGATGTCAGGGTCCAGGATCGCAAGGTGTGGGTGTCGGTATCAGTCTTAGAATAGGCTTAGAATAGTCTTAGAGCAGTCCAAATTTGCAATGTTCTAGTTTTTTAGGGTCTCCAGTGTTTCAGGGCTGGTGCACCGTGGGTAGAAAGTGACGCATCGGCCGCACGGCAAGGCGGGTGGGGGCGGGGCGAGCGAGCGGGCGCACCGATTGCCAAAAGGACATGAACACCACCGCCTTGACGCAGATGAACTTCAGCATTGGCCGCGTCTGCTCCAGCTCATCATGCATCGTGATATACAGCCAGATGAGGCAGTACATGGCCCAGCACTGCGCACACCCAACCGCAGGGGGGGGGGGGGGGGGGGGGCACGTCACCGCCTGCCTGCCTCACTCCCCACCACCTCGCTCCAATACCGCGCTTGCCATGGCATCGCGACAGCGCTGTTGCAGGGCACAGTAGGCTGCATGCGGCCTACCTGCGTGGTGCTGTTGGAGAGCGCCAGCCAGACGTAGAACCGGTCCGGTCGCAGCGGGTGGTGCTCCGAGAAGAACAGGTCCTTGCTGGACGCCCAGAACGCGATGGTGGCTGACAGCGGCCGCCAGATGACGTACGCCATGACGCCATTTTTGCACTTCCGGAAAAAGGGCTGTGGGAGGGGAGCAAAGGCAAGTTTTTTTTTTTTTTTTTTTTTTTGGGGGGGGGGGGGGGGGGGGGGGGATGAGGCCGGCATCTGTGAGTTGCAGGAAAGGGGGCATTCATAAAGAGCTGAGGAAGGGTTGAGCGGTTGTAAGAAGGGGGGGGGAGGGGGGGGGACGCACGTGCTCTTTGGCGTTCTCCGGCCGCCGCACGGGTGGGAACATGTGGTTGAGCGGCCAGATGTGCGGCACCTCCACGCGCGTCTCCTCCAGGTACTGCGGCAGGCTGCCCGTGCCGTCCCCGCTGGACGGCCCAAACGTTTCCTCCAGGAACACGATGAGGAACATGTAAAAGTTGTAGATGACAAACGCCTGCCGGTGGCGCCCCAAGGGGGCTGTCAGCCGCAGGGGCAGGAAGGGGTAAGGCGGGGGGGGGGGGGGGGGGGGGGGGGGGGGGCTGGACGGTGGTAGAGGGTGTGCACCTCGTAGAACTCGCGCGCGGTGTCAAGGTACACCTCGGCGTCCTTGAAGCGCAACGAGAACCAGCTGCAGAGACCGTATATGGGCACCTGTGGGATGAAGTAGGTAGGTGGTCAGGGGACGGAAGGGGCGGGTCCACTGGGTGGCGGGGGTTGGCAGGATGAGGACATGGCGGGAAGGTGGGGCTGCCGCACCATCCAGAGAATACGGATGATCCGGCGCTGGTAGTGCGGCTTGGTGTAGTTCTCGTAGTGCATTGCCACCTGGCATGGTGCCCAGCGCATCATGGCAGGCGAGTTTACCGGCATGCAGCCATGGCATGCCGCTCAACACCCGAGGTGATCACATTTGCTGGCACTCAAATGCACACATCCGCAGCTGGCCTGGACCGCACCTGATACACGGTCATGGGAACCGCCAGCAAGACGAATATGCCGCTGATGATCCAGGCTGGAAGGCGGGGCGAGCGCACCGGGGTGTCAGCCATGCGAGATGGAGGCAATGCCGGCGTGCCCCCGCCGGGGACTGGGAGCAGGGTTGAGGAGGGCGCACCTAGCAGTTCGTACTTGTAGCCGTTGCGCATCCACACCCAGAAAATGATGGGCACCGTCACCAGAACGGCGGTGGCGATGAGCCACCACATCTGCGGGCCGGATGTTGGGGCAGGGGCAGGCTTGTGGTGAGCAGCTGAGGAGGCGAAGCGCTGTGGGGGCACTGATATATTAAATCATGTGTCAAGCTGGGCCCGCGCTGGAGCCAGGGCCGGCCATGCGGGGAGCGGAGAGACTGGGAAGGGTGGGGAAGGGGGGAGGGGGGGGGGGGGGAGGCACGCACGCATCTGAGCGCCCGGCGACCGCTGGAGGTGGATATGTTACAGCAGCTCTGCGCCATGGCGCTCACCCCTCAGCACGCAGAGCAGCGCCTAGGGAGGGCCGTCCCGTTGGGCGGCCGGGCCGCGCCGGCCTGATAGCTGCCGGAGCGGCGCGGTGGTACCCCAGGCGCGGGGGCGCTGCGGTCCTGCGGGTCTCCTTTTCCCGGGTCGCCTGTAAGGGTGTCGAGTGTGAGGCTGGCGATCGGCCTCTGGTCTCTGCCCGGCAGCTGGACGGGGTAGAGAGGCGGGGCTGCTGTGCCGGGAGGAGTGAAGCAAGAAGCCAGGTTGCGCGAATAAACTCGATGACTTAACTTCACAGAGCGAGTACCTTCCCGGTGCCGGGTACCCGGCGGTACGCGTATCCCTACTTGCTCACTGACAGCTGCCCGCGGAAGTACCGTCAATCCCGTACCGCCCGCCCCGTGCTGATGTATATAATTGTACGAGCATTCGCTAGACTGTAGTTTATTTCTATTCACAATACAATATATAAAGGAAAACCGTAGACGACATCTGTTTTGCCGGTACTGATACTCGCTACGTGTTTGTTTTTCCGCCCCTATACAAAATGTATGTGGTGTCAGGCCCAGCATGGTGGTATACCGTTTCACAGCGAGGTTCGTGTGCCGAAGAGTACCAGGTCTGGTCACATGTGTCTAAAACATGTAACATGTGTCTAAAACGAGCAACTTCCAGGCAAACAAAAAGGTGGGTGGGGGCGGGGGGGGGGGGGGGGGGGGGGGGCGGGTGCTCGATGGAGCGTGCCACATCAAAGGAGAGTGAACCGGGCGGTCGCCGTGAAGGCAGGTGATGTTGATCATGGCCGGTTCCCGTAAACATGCCCGCGAAGACACGCGCTACGGGCACCGCGCGAAGGTAGTTGTGCCGTACAGTGGGAGAAACCCCATATTAAGCTAGATTGGAACATTTCACAAGGAACGTTTGGTTGCCAACTTGATAATGCCGGACACGAAGCCACGAAGCCGGTGATAGTAGACATGCGGGGCAGCTCAAGGCTGCAACGGAAGGAGGCGGGGATGGAAACAGAAGAGGAAGGCCGGTGGCCGGAGCTGTAATACACATATGCGTGTCCCTGCTATGGTTAGAGATGGCAGAAGCTAAAAACAACACGATCCGGGCGGTGGAGAGCAGCGACGAACTAGCACGTTGTAATTCAATATCAATTGCCGGGGGCAAAAGGCCACGGGTGGGGGTCATGGGCGTGAATGTTGAAGGCGACGACATGCCAGCGAGGTAGTGCGTCAACTGGATGGAAGGCGGTCGACAGTCAGTACGGCCAGAGATGAAAAGGTCGTGGCGCGATTTCCATGAGCGCATGTCGGAGGTCACCACATCTCCGAAAGGAGCGGGTACCAAGCTTTGCTTGGCCGGTAGGGGACTATGAGGATGGCCGGGGCACCACTGGACTCCGGTTTGGAGACAAGTTTGCCGCTGCTGCGGTTTCCGGGGGGTTCCACGCGTTGCGTTTGCAGCGCCACGCAGCGTCGGAGAGGCGCAATAACAAATCGTCGACGGCCTGCTGGAACCACGGGTCGTACACAAGGGCGTTGTAGCACGGCAGAGGGGCGTTTTCGGACGTTGCAAAATAACGGTTGATGGTGCATAGGCCCCACTGAGCATTGAGTTGAGTGAATCGACGCGGGTTGAACTCCCTATATCGTCGAAGTCCGTCAAGCGACTAAGGCAGTCAGCCAACATATTCGCCGCGGACGGACCACATGGCTCGAGCTGGTGGGACAGCTTGACGCGCGACCGGACGAAGAGTCCCGAGTTTTGAGCCCATTGTCAGTGCGGCTCACATAGGTAGAAACGGGCAGGGGCGATGGCCAAGTAGAGGAATTGGCACTTGCATGCGTGAGGGCGGTCAATTGGCGAGCAGTCAGCCACCGGCGGTCGCGTTTCGCACGCTAGATCAAGCGCGTTACCGTAGGTTTTCGTAGTACTACGGGCAATGACGGCGAGTTTTTCAGCGGGCCCACTTAGGGTAGGCGAGCCAGGCATATATTCTAACCCCATCTGCGCGAGCTTCTAGGTGGGCTCCAAACGCTATTGTTGGTGTTGCACAACAGGCCAAACCCAGAGAGGTGGCATTAGCTGCATCTTTGTGCCAAATGGCTTCAACCCTAGTCCAAGCTAGAAACAGGAAATCGTCCATGTATTAGGGAAATTTGAAATGTGACATTTGTTACATCATGCTAGTACGTCTGCTGCTCCCCGCCGCCCACTTAGATGGAGATCACATGCTGTCTCAAAGCGCTACATATGGGAAACGCAAGTGTTGTTACATTTCATGCACATGCATGCCAATGAAATTAATCGGCGCTGAGGATTGCGTGCCGTCAGCCTCAGTCGCGCGTGCCGTTGACCTCAATTACCAGGCAATGCCCTATTGAGGATGTTGGTGAACTGACAAAAGTAGTAAGGGGACTACGACAGCTCATAATGGGAAAGCTAGCAAGCCAGTGCAAAGTGGAAATCGACAGTGAAAACTCCCTTGACAACTAACGCACTAAAAATCCATGCATTGCATAATAAATGATGAACGTGTCCAGTCAAGTTAAATTATATCCGGAAGGTATGTTTGGCCCCTTCAGGCATGCGAAAAACCACAGAAGGGGTCACCGAATTATGATGGACAGCAACACTATGCCCGGAAACATGGGTATGCAGTACATAGGCACTACTTGGCTTTGTCAAGTGGGGCTGGATGAGGAAATGTCCGAATTGCCTTGTAATGGCAGATTCCCAAATTTTCCCAAGTTTTCGACAGGTCTAGAACATCACCGGAGGGTTTTGCAAAATTTGGCCGCGTTCAAAATTTGCTCCAATAAAGCGGGTCATTTAATATGCAAATTCGTTCGGAATTTAGTGCGCTGTGGTGTCCTCAGGGCGATCTCAACCGCATAAAACCCGCCATCCTTCATGTTCATCTGCAGCATGTATTAATCCCCTGGGCATCCTTCACGTTCATCGGCACCCTCATCATCGATCGATGATCACCGCACATTCTTAAAATTTCCGACCCTCGTGTCTGACGAGGACACCGTCGTGACAACGTTGCGCGGCGGTCGGCCGACCGCCGGTCGGTCGGCCCCATCCTCTCGTGGCTGCCGCGTACGAGTACCCGACTGCAGTTGGCGCACGAGGTCAAGTGCTGGGGCGGTTTCGGCCGATGTCCCGGGGCGAACTTTACTTTACTTTTACGAGTACCCGATAGTCGTTACTCGTAGCGCTACCTGTAATCCTTACCGCACAGCGCTGCTGGTAGTGTGATAATTGGTGGTAATCCCCACCGGACGACGACGATAGCTAATCCTTACCGTAAATATAGAAACCACCGCTTCTGGAGCGACTATGCAAAACTGCTCGACATCAATTGCGGTCGCCTGCCTTGAAAAGTGAAAGCCCTCAGCACTGACGGCGAAGCTGGAGTGGAGAGCACAGCGCACGCTGTCAGTTCTTGATCACCTCGCGAGAGCGAGACGCCTTCAATTGCTGCAAACGGCAACACATCTTCCGCAGTTTGTGAAACCACACCGCTCGCTCTGGACAGGTGACGTCTGAGAAAATTCAGGGGAGGACGCTTTTCAAATACCCGTCTTACTACTGTATTTGTTTTAGGTTTATTGGCGACCTCAGTCGTCTGCACTGCTGCGCACGACTTCCAGCCACAAAGGGGCGAGGCTTCTCCTGTCCGTGTGTCCGAGACGTCCTAAGCAAGGCCTGCGGCTTGCCAGAGAGCCACCCCGTCACCCGCAGAAGTGCTCGGGGAAACCAGGGAAGCGGGCATGGCCGACGCCGAGGCAGCCGCGGACATGCGGCAGCCGCTGCTCGACGGAGAGGGGGAGGAACAAGGGCGGTGAGCAACCCTCCCGCCCGCACTTTGGCAGGCCGCTGCCGTCAGCTGACAGGCAACTTTATTTGCGATGCTCTTTTCTAGAAATTTGATCGCCAGTTGCGTGGTTTCTTCGGCTCTCGCAGGCGAGGGTCGCTGGAGCTGCCGAGAGGGGCGCACGAGGAGCCCGTGGGCTCGCTAGTTGGCCCCGTTGTCAACTTGTCCTGCACCATCATCGGCTCCGGAATCATTGCGCTGCCCAAGTCCTTCGAGGTGCTTGGCATGCTGCTTGGCGCCGCGGTTATGCTGGGGGTCGGACTGCTCTCGTACTTCTCAATCGCGGGGCTGGTCAGGTAAACCCGCGACCCCCTCCATCGTGCCCCGTGGGGCCAGGAGGGGGGGGGGGGGGGGCACTTGATGAGTTGTTTGTCCAGTGAAGCGTACGTGCGGGTGTGTCCTTGGGCATATGGCATACTTTGTGCTAGCCCCTGATGCTCATCCAGGACCCCCTACAGTCTCACGCATTGCTGCTGGCTGTGCTGCATGACCCTCAGGGCCACGCTGAAGACGCGAGCGCGCTCATACTCCTCCGTCGTCCGAACTTTCTTCGGCCACTCAGGTGATGCGCCCAGCGCCCTGCTGTTCTAACGGAGCAGTGCCCCGTCGCCTCCGCTCGTCCCTAGGTGCGCTCTCCTAGGCGTCGCGCTGAGGGCTGTGCCGGCTGTGCAGGCTCCAACGTGCTGCGCGTCACCATGATCCTCAACTGCGCGGGCATCCTCATCGTCTATATGGTCATGGTCTGCGACATCCTGGTGGGCAGCGTCAGCGATGGCTTCGAAGGGGTGCTGCCCAGCTTGTTTGGCATCCACGAGCCCGGCCACATCGTCACCAGCCGCGGCACTGTCCTAGGCTTCGTGTTGGTTTTCATCCTTGGGCCGGTGGCCTCCATGAGGTACGTGCTGAGCGCCGCAGGTGAAACGCCCCTCGTGGCAGCCCACTAGGTGCAGGAGGCCGCCGCCTCATCGCGCTGCGGATGGCAGGGAATGATACGCTGCTCCTGCTGTCGTAGGGAGATGAAGTCGGTGTCCATCACGAGCACCATCGGCCTCATTTCCGTCATCTATCTGGTGATCAGCATCATCCTGATTGCCATCGCAGCCTCCGCTGAGCACCAGCTGTCCCCCGACTGGTCGTGGCTGCCGCAGCTGGACGCCCTTGGTGCGCGAGCGCAGCTGCGCCACCCACAGCACCCGCACCACAGCCTGCGAGCACCCCTCCCCGCCATGCCCGCCCCTCTGACCTCTCGCACTGTCACTTCAGGCAAGGACACCTCGGACGCGATGCTGCAGCTTGTGGCCACTATCCCCGTGGTTATGAACGCCTTCATCTGCCATCAGTCAGTGCACCCCGTCATGTCCCAGGTGCGCGGCTGCTGCCGCACGTCACCCCGCACCCCCCTGAGCTCCCCGCATCAGAGTGAGCTGCCAACCGCACTCAACCGCACTCTCATCCGGTGGCGGCCACAGGTCCGCCCCCTGACGCAAAAGCGCATGGACCAAGTCGTCATCTACAGCCTCATGCTGTGCTGCACGCTGTACATCTTCTCCGCTGGATGCGCGTACATGGTGTTCGGCCACAAGACAAAGGTGCGGCCGCCGCCCGGCCCTCGCACAGGAACCCACCCAGCTGCCGGGTGCGCTGCAAGTGACAAGTGCGCATTGGCGCAAACTGCCCACCGGCCGCGCAGAGCGATGTGCTGCAGAACTTCACGGTGTCCGGCATGGCGGCGCTGCTCCCCATGCCCATCGCCCTCACGCTGGCGTACTCGGTGCGCCTGGTGTTCAGCGTGGCCCTCATGATGGCGTTCCCACTGAGTAAGCCCGCTGCGCCCTCTGCGCCCCCGCACCTGAATGCGAGGACGGTGTAGCTACACCCGGCCTGCTGCTGCGCGGTGTGGGCGGGGCAGAACGCTAAACAATTCATGCCGGCAGGTCACTTCACGTACCGGGACAACCTTGTGGAGCTCATCTGGGGCCACCATGCCGCTGAGCTCTCCCTGCCCAAGTTCTACGGCATCACCGCAGCAGGGCTGTTCCTGTTCTACGTGGCAGCGTGCACCCTGCCCAACATCTGGCTGCCGCTCTCCATCATCGGCTCGACGGCGGGCGTGACAGTGGCGTTTGCGTTCCCCTCCGCGCTCATTCTGGCCATGGACTCCCATAACGTCGGGCGACAGCTCGTGGGCGCTGTCCTGCTGGCGGCCGGGTTGTCCGTCAGCCTGTCCGGCCTCACCTCCACCTTATTGCCCATGATCCAGAACGCCGGGCACAACGGTGTGCTGTTGGTGGAGAATGTGTACACCAACTTGTGGACCCAGGCGTGATACTGGCCCGGGGGACCCCACCCCTTAGTGCAGCCAGCACCCCTGGTCTGGTCTCCCTCCTTACATTGTAACTTAATGGCCTACACCGGAACCTCGTGTCTGGATTTAAACCCAGCCATTTTGACTGTGGCAACGGCAGGCCTTAATGAGGTTGCTGCACGCGTCTCATCGTTGTGTGGAGCAGCACAGTTGCCAACCTGTCGCTGAGCCGGCACAGGCGGGGCAGGATTACCCTCGTGCGGCGATGCGCTGCCCTGTGGCGACTACCTGTGCATCAATAATAGATGTAATCCTATTGGCGTGTGGTGCTAAATATTTTGGTTGCTATATTTTCAGTATTGTGACATTTTTCACCAGCAATAGAAACGACCCAAACCAGCCCCAAGCCACAAAGTTGACATGTGGTTTCGGAGCAGCTCACGCTGTGTTTCCAAGGGCGCGCCGCCAGGTGACGGATCAATGGGATGACGATGTGTCCTCGGCCTCTCCCCCTGCGACTTCTTATCTCCAGTCAAACACATGC